>OX578150.1:121579651-121732151 GCA_951213105.1 Amaurobius ferox | reverse complement strand
AATTACACCAAAATCTAAACATCACCAGGTTCACCCACAAGCTACCAAATTTTATGAAATTTGATCCATTAGTTTTTGAATTAGAGTGGATGCATACATTGCATAGACACACAGACAGACACACTCACACAGACGTCACGCTAAAAATAGTTTTTTCGTGTTCTAGAGGTCCCAAAACGTGTAAATCTGTCGAAAACTCTAGTTGTGATTTTTGGTATGATTTCAATATTTTCCCTATACATTACCATGTATTGCAGGGAAAGTAAAAAAAAAACTGTTCAGTTATCGGTAATACTCCTATTCGCGAGTTAATGCTAATTAAAATGTCGGAATTTTTTTCTTTTTCAAATCCGGGGTTAGTTATGAACAAAATTTCACAGACACATTCCGTTTAAAGTTTTGTTTCAATTTACAGTCAGTCCAAAAGCACGAGTTAGAGCCAAGAGAAATCTGAACTCCAGTTTTCTTTTTTAGTTTATTGTATTAGTTTTTTATGTTAATTCTATTGTAAATATCATTATGAATATTGCAAATAATTATGCAGCTGTTTTACTAGTTACTGTACAGTGCAACTTTTTCTAATTGGACATTTTATGCTCAAACGACCCTACAAAAATTCATTCTCTCTTATTTTTATGAAACTACCAGAAAAGGAAATAAAACAAATCTGATGTGGGCAACATATGACTTTCCTTATGTAATGTAATGAATTTACTGCTTTTGCAGTAAAAAAAAATAGGTTTTTCTTATAGTAGATACTAATATTCTTTCCAAAATATTGAATTTTCGACAATTAGTCGTCATTTTCATTGATTTAGCGTCATTTTTATCCATTTGTCGAGATTTTCGTTAATTTGGCAACATTTCAAAAAGTCGCCAAGTTGGCGACATTCCGCCAAATTCGTCGCCAAAATCTCGCCAAGCGTTATGGACGAAGAAATAAGTTATTCTTACAGCAGATAAATGACTATAGGCGTTCAAATACAAAAGTATTACTCAAAGTATCTTTTTTCATGAATGGAACGAGCTAGATCCACGAGAATGATGTCACCCAATTTATCGCATGGTATTACAAATGAAAAGTTAACATGTTTCTCAATAGGAAATATTTTTTTTATTATTTTATATAACTTTTTGATAATTTTTTTGAAAAATGTGCAATGTCTCAAGAACGGTTCATGTTAACGTTCTGAAATTTATGTCAATCGTTTTCTACTAAAAATTACATAAGAAACGTCTATTTGCGTAACTTTATTAGTGGTTTTGATTTTTTGACGATTTTTTCAAAATTTCATTCGAAAATTTAGGGGGGTTCTGAACATTCGATAACGTATAAAAACAATAGGCTTCCAGTGTTTACGGATTGTGATTTTTGTACCAAATTTGGTTCGAATCGGTCCATTCGTTCGTCAGTTATCATCTCCACAGGCTGACTGACACACACACACACATACACAGACATCACTTCAAAAATGTTTGATTCGTGATCAGGGATGCTTGAAACGTGCTCTCCCGTCGAAAACTCGAATTCGAATTTTCGACCCCGTCACAATACTTTCCTTATACATTATGTATATAAGGAAAGTAAAAATATATAAAAAAAATAAATTGCACTTAATTTTTGTAAACTTTCAAATTAAAAGTATATGTCTACATCCAATTGTCGAAGCTCGGAAAGCGAGGTCAACTATGCCGCAACATCCTGCATTGTAGGGAAAATAGAAAGAAAACCAATTTATCAAAGTATACATTTTAAATCATACTTCCCTGAAATTCGCTTATAGTAAGTAAAGCACCATTTAATCGATGTCCCGTTAGTTAGGGATTTATGCATGTCTCTCAGACAGATACTCCAAATATGAATATAATTTCCCCCTCTTTACAGATTTATACCACTGCTCAACTGCAACTAATTAATATCCTAGTAACGCAAATTTTCGAACATCTCTACTCGATGCATTCCCGCGCCACTCTATACCGAATTTGCATTTGCAACATCCTTATGAAACTTGCATTTTATCTACAACAATCAAATAAACTCGATCATCGCGAATAAATTACGTGATAGTACAAACTAGGTCTCCGTAAAAATTCCATCGGGCACACTTCCCTTTTGAAGCATCCAGTCTCCCTCCCCCCTCTAACCTGCTGTCGCGCGCCCTTCTGACGTCACCAAGAAGAGGCCCGACAGCAAGCGATGCTGTGGCGTCACATGTTCTCTCTATGGAGGCGCTATTAAATTTCCATTAGCTGCTATTGGAGGTCGACCCGCTGATGAGTCAAAGATGGAGGCCACAGCTGTTCGACAACGAACGTTCGGATCACCCTCCCACGACCACCCCCGTGTTCTATCTGCATACTCCCGTGCTGTCAATAACACCATCAAATGACCATTAGTCGTTATGAAGGCGCATCTCGAGCTTTGAAAATTTTAAACTATTTCTTTGGGTTTTTGAGAGCGTTTGCCGTCCGGGGATTTTTTCCCCCCTCCAAAGTTCTATCAATAATCCCGATGTGAGGATTTTCATGCCATATTTTTTCCCTTGCGTGTTACGGGAAAAAAAGTTTGCAGAGGACATACTTGGCCCCGCCCCCAGACAAGGAGTAATGTTTTATTGAAGAGCTAGCTCATTGGCGGGTTATATACGAAATGGGGTTTTAAAAGCTTTGGATCCTCGATCAGCATTGGTTGATACGTCTGAGATGGGTTCTAATTGGCCATGGGCGTTCTTTTAGAGGCTCCAAAAATTGGAAAATAGTGAATGAATTATTGAGTTAAAGGTTCGTCAAAGTGATAAGTTTTGGTATAAAAGAAATTTTATCCGAAGAAAAATATATAGGTGAAATTATCTCTTTATATTGAAAACACTAAGAGTGTCAATACATTCAACTTTTCACTGTATTCATGTATATTTTTTTATTCATGTATATTTTGTATCGCAACAATTATGGGAAAGAAACAGTCTGATGTGATCAGCATATGACTTCCCCTACATAATGCAATCAATGACTTTACTTCTTTCGAAACTAAACAATGGTGTATAGAATATTTTGGATTTGAATTCACGTAAATTTAACGCTTTTGGTGTCCGACTGATTAGTTCAAATAAAATGGCATACCCACAGTCACGTCCGAAGTCTTTATCAAAATGTACACTTAATTAATATACCGTGAAATAAATTACTATTGGCGAATTCTTGACGTCAAAATACAAAACTGTTAAAAGAGCGGTAGTGACTCCAACCCGTTGGAGACTAAATGGTTTTGCGTGAATAACATTTTAATTTACGGGTGGTTTGTCTTCTTCACATATTTTCAAAACAGTTTAGAACATTAAAATATCGAAATTAGAACGATCTTTTCAAAGTAGTTCAAAACATTAAAAGATAGAAATTAGGCCCTTACAGAATAGTTCAAAATATTAAAATATCGAAATTAGAACTATATTTTCAAAGCAGTTCAAAATATTAAAATATTGAAATCAGAGCTACCTTTATAAAATAGTTCAAAACATTAAAATACCTTTTTAAAGTAGTTCGAAATATTAAAATATTGAAATTAGAACTACCTTTTCAAAGTAGTTCAAAATATTAAAGTATAGAAATTAGAGCTACCTTAACAGAATAGTTCAAAATATTAAAATATCCAAATTAGAACTATATTTTAAAGTAGTTCAAAGTATTAAAATATCGAAATTAGAACTATCTTTTCAAAGTAGTTCAAAATATTAAAATTAGAACTGCCTTAACAGAATAGTTCAAAATATCAAAATATCAAAATTAGAACTAGATTTTCAAAGTAGTTCAAAATATTAAAATATCGAAATTAGAACTATCTTTTCAAAGTAGTTCAAAATATTAAAATATCGAAATTAGAACTATCTTTTCAAAGTAGTTCAAAATATTAAAATTAGAACTGCCTTAACAGAATAGTTCAAAATATTAAAATATCCAAATTAGAACTATATTTCAAAGTAGTTCAAAGTATTAAAATATCGAAATTAGAACTATCTTTTCAAAGAAGTTCAAAATATTAAAATTAGAACTGCCTTAACAGAATAGTTCAAAATATTAAAATATCAAAATTAGAACTAGATTTTCAAAGTAGTTCAAAATATTAAAATATCAAAATTAGAACTATCTTTTCAAAGTAGTTCAAAATATTAAAATATCGAAATTAGAACTACATTTTCAAAGTAGTTCAAAACATTAAACTACCGAAATTAGAACTAACTATCTTTACAAAATAGTTCAAAAAATATCGAAAAAATATAAAAATTTCGATATATAAAATATCGAAATTAGAAATACCTTTTCAAAGTAGTTCAAAATAATAAAAGATAGAAATTAGAACTACTTCTTCAAAGTAGTTCAAAATATTAAAATAGAGAAACTAGAACTACCTTCACAGAATTGTTCAAAATATTAAAATATCGAAATTAGAATAACCTTTTTAAAGTATAAGCATTATAAACTTTAATATAAGCAAATTATGAGAGCTTTGTAAAAACAAATTATTAATACAGAAACAGAATTTCGTACAGAACACTTTTGTTGCTCGCTATTTATATCTACTTTTTACTTTCTCTGCAATACATAGTAATGTATAGGAAAAGTATTGGAATCATACCAAAAATTGCAACTCGAGTTTTCGACGGATCTACGAGTTTTGGGACCTTTAGAATACGAAAAACTATTTTTAGAGTGACGTCTGTGTGTTTGTCTGTGCAATGTATGTATCCACTCTAACTCAGAAACTAATGGACCAAATTTCCTAAAATTTGGTTGGTAAGTCACTGGGCGACCCTGGTGATGATTAGTTTTGGATACAATTCGGTATAAAAGAACCCTTCTTTTTTTTGCGAAATGGCCAGCAAAAATTACCTGTATCCACTCTAGATTAAAGACTAATGCATCAAATTTTATAAAATTTGGTAAATAAGTCACTCGTCGGATACCTGGTGCTGATTAGATTTTGGTACGATTCGGAAAAAAATAACCTGCCTTTTTTACAAAATGGTCCGCAAAAATTGTCAAAATCTAAAATAAAAAACTACGTATGCTCAAATATATCAATTAAATGCTTATTTTATACGTAATTTTAAACGATAAAATGAATAAGACCAATCCCATTACACTAGGACTAGCCGTTCTTGAGATATTTTAGTTTTTTCGGATTTTCCTACGCCACCTTTGAAAATAAGCCCAGTTACCAAATGAGAACGAAAATTGAATTAAAAGTGTATTACATTTAATTAAAATAAAGATAACGTGAATATGAGTCTGCATGGAAAGTCATGTGCTGCCCACATCAGATTTTATATTTCAGAAGATATTTCGAGTGAAATTAAGCAAATGAGGTAAAATTTCGCTGGGCTGAAACAGTTTAGTTTTTTTTTTTTTTCGAAAAATATAGTTCAAAATATCAAAGTTATATTTATAAACTTTTTACTTTCCATATTTTACCATATTTCCATATTTTATCATATTGTACCATATTTCCTATAAAACAAGTAAAATTTGTTTATATTCTTATATATTAGGTTTGGAGACATAAGCACCTAAAGTGTTTACATTTGTCGTATGACACTCTGATTTCAGGCAGATATACCATAACCATACATGTTATTCACATCAAAAAGTATCTTCTCTTGTGAATGAAACGAACTAGATTCTCGAAAATGATGTTAACAGATTTATTGCACAATATTGCATATGGAAAATGAACATATTGGATGATACTTCCTACTTGTTCCATTATATGTAATTTTTACGATAAATTCATTTGAAAACATGCAATATCTTGAGAACGGTTCATGCTTGCATTGTCAAGTTTATGTGATTTGTTATGGAACGAAAAATTACGTAATTAAACGATTATATATTTAATAGTATTAAAAAGTGATATTTTAATGTGATTTTCAAACATCTATTCGAAAACCAATATTTCGAATGCGATTCTGACCAGCGTACTAGAGTTTGTGTCATTTGTTTTCTAATAAATAATTACGCCTGAAATGTTTATTTATTAATGGTTATTAGGTTTTCTGTATTATTCGTTTTATTTTTTATTAATCGTTGAAATGATTATTTATTAATCGTTATCTTTTAGGCGTTCGGCGGGGGGTTGGCGAGCAGGCGGCAGCATCCCCCTAGTGCGTAAGTACAACTGAACATATACACAAATGACTATAGGTAAAATGCAGACCTCCGATATCTTTGCACTAACCTACAGGGTTGATTTGTTCAGGTGCAATTGTAAAGAACCTTGCTGCCCCAACCGGGAATCGAACCCTGGATCTCCGAACTGGCCAGCCGACGCTCTACCGCTGAGCTACTGGGACGAAATTGCAAGTTTTCATCGTCGAAGTGGACCCTGCACCGTATAAAGAGTTAAATTTTGTACTTTTTTATGGAAATGTATCAGTTGATCAAAAGTTGCATCGTTCAAGAAATATTTAGTTGCGTAATATTTTTGAAACACCCTGTATGATTTTCTTTTACCTGCTGGGTGTAAATAAGTTTTTCTCCCATTTTTACCCTACACAGCAAAACCCATATCCAAGACTTAAATGATCCAAATTCATGCAAAACCCGTACATTGAAATTATTAATGACACATATAAAAAGTGCGTTATTAAACCCATAGAAAGAATCCTTTTGTAAAACAAAATATGCATACAAAGCAACTAACTTACTTGTAGTACACGGTTTTCAACTAACAGTGACGTCATCTATAAGCCTTTGTATACTGTAGCACATTTTCAGATTCCCTATAATTAAAATGATAAAAGAAAACATTGATAAAAAAAGATATTTTTAAAATATAATATTTGCGCATATTTTACTTTTTAAAACTTGCATAGGTAAATTATTGAAAGGGGGTAAAATTTTTTACAAATTTTTCAAATTTTAAAAATTTTGCATTATAGAGAACCAGAATATTCTTTAAAAGATCTAAATTAAAACAATTTTTATTGTGTATCTATGTGTGTGTATCTGTCAATATAAGTAGCATCTCTATACTGGGCAAGGAATTTGAATACTTTGTAAACGATATGATGGGTTAATGACTCCATAGTTTTGACTTCATAGTCCTATTATGCGCACAATGACTAATTCGTTTCCATAGCAACGGAATTTCTTTTGCATATCAATTTAGAATATGTTTTACTTTCCCTACATACATAGTATAATCTATAGGGAAAGTATTGTAACAGGGTCTAAAATTCGAGTTAAAGTTTCCAACGGAAGATCACGTTTTTAAGCATTCCGGAACTCAAATCGAACTTTTAGAAGTGATGTCTGTGTGTGTGTGTGTGTGTGTGCTTGGATGCGATATCTCACGAAAGAATAGGGCGTTTCGAACGTAATTTGGTATACAACTATTACGATCAATGAATAATGGAAGCTCATTGATTTTAAACGCAATAAAATGTTCAGAAGAGACCCGAATTTTTCGAATGAAATTTTGAAGATCGTCAATAAATAAATAATCATTTCATACGTATTTTTTTTTTATTAAAAACAAATAACAATTACTTATGAACGCTAGCATGAACGGTTCTCTAGTATTGCACGTTTTTCAAAGGTTTATCATAATTTTTCACAATTACACAAAATAAAAAAAAATATTGTAAGTATGGCTCACTTTTCAGATGCAATATTATGCAAAATATCTGTTAATGTACTTCTTGTTGATCAAGTTCGTTCCATTCACGAGAGAAGTTGCTTTTTGTACTAGTTTTATATTTTCATACCCAAGAATTAGCCAATAGTGCGTGTTATTTCACGTGATATTCATTAATAGTTAATTGCATTTTGATAAGGATTTTACGGAGTCACTCAATTTGAACTTGTAAATTGCCAAAAGCAGCCCAATTTTAATATACGTGCAATTACGCATGCAATACCTAAAACATTGAGCTGTGGATACTGGTAGACTGTATTTTCGCTGTGAAAGAAATAATTGCTTTATGTACGGTAAGTCATCTTCTGCACGCATCGTATTCCTTAAACTAAAATATAGAAAGGTATGACTACAATTTATTTCAGTACTCGATTGATTTGAACTCATACAGTTTGTTTTATAAAAAAAAATAGTTTAAATATATTTTTTGCTCCACCTCTGTAGTGTCAAGTTTGGTTTGTAGCAAGTATATATAGTTAAAAGTTTGGCCTCTATATTATGCGAGTGAGACTGGCTAACTAAGATATGAATTACACAGCCCAAACTGAGATAGAAACTTGAAATTTTGCATACACGTGGGACTTGACCAGTTTTAGAATTTTATCCGATAAATTTATAAATTTTAACATTTTTTATTCAAGTATTCTTCCAGACATAACTGGAGAACGATTATATACACAAAATTCATTTTCATACCATTATACGCAGAAGAAAATATTCTAAATGTTCTTAAATAACTCTAATGGTGTACTGACAACCATCAGTACGATATTTTAATGATATTTATAGTGAACGATTTTTTCCAATTATATTACAGATATTGATTCCATTTGTAATCATAGTAACTGAGATACACTTCAAATACCGAAATCGTCTGCTGACTATTCTTCTAATCAAACTATTGTAAATATTTTTCATTATTGATTGATTTTTATAGATCAAAATGTCTGAAAACTCTGAAAATGTGGCAACATCGAGTGATCGGATATGAAATATTGTTTTACATATCGTCATTTACATAATGATTTACATATCGTCGAGCTATAAAATGTGCGCCATTTTTATGATTAAATTTGAAATAGGTTTTCGATATTCAGAACTTTAATGTTTGAATATGCTTTTAACTTTTTAAGGGGTCTCAGGACTTTTACACGTGTCTTACAAGACTCTTACACCTCTTCTCCTATACATAGATAATACCTAAAAATTTTATGGCTAACAAACGAATACAAATATATAAAAAATACATATATATATAAATACATATATTTTTATACAAGCATATACATAATACATAATACAAGTATATACATAATAGATAATACAAGCATATATACTTGTATTATGTATTATATATATTGTATTATATATATTGTATTATATATTGCATATATTGTATTATGTTTTGCTTGTATTGTGTATATATACACAATACAAGCAACACATAATATAAACATATACATAATACAAGCAATACATAAATACATATATTTTTATAGAAGCATATATAAAAAAGAATTCAAAATTTATTTAAATTTTAAATTTAATTTTTAAAAACTTTAACCATGCAAATGTTTTTATTTCGAAGTATAATACTCTTGCATCATAAATAATAATATTTTTGTTCCTGGAAGCAATAGTTTTGTTGCAATCACGTGCGCAAGCAACATATATATAGAAATAAAATTTTAATAAATTCATGAGCATTATACAATTTTTAAAAATATTATCATATATGCTATACAGATATATAAAAATATTATCATATATGCTATACAGATATATAAAAATATTATCATATATGCTATACAGATGTTCACTTATTAGCCATATAATTTTTAGGTTTAGGAGAAGATGTATAAAACAAAACGTGAAACTTGGAAATTCACTATGTTTACGGCCCTTTTAAGAGTCCCGAGGTCTCTTAGAAACACATTTTCACGAGCAGTATTTTTAAGATTGTTTTTTAAATTATTGTATGGAGGTGCTGTATATAGCCCCACTATTCCATTATCAGGACATCTCGCACTCATTTTCCAACTCGCAAAATGGCACAGAAATTTAAGTTGCCGGAACTGTGCCACACGTTCCTGGTAGTTGCTCCGGAACTGCCACTTTTCCAGCCACTCGTTCTTGCTGGTTACTGTAAATTTAATCGACAACGGCGCTTTATAAAATAAAAGATTGCGTCTCTTCGATTATTCTTTCTACAACTCTAAAAGAATCAAAAGAGAAATCAGAGATCGTTCTCCAGCCATCAACAAGTGTAATGCTTTGGAGAGCGGATGTATAGAGTTGGGTGAGGTGTCAGACCTGAGGCTGAACGATCTTGATACAAACTGACAACCCCGCAGCTAGAGAGAAAGAGTATTGCAACGAAATGCAAGATGAAATTGTTTGAGTGCTAGAAAAGAAAGGACTGAAAGAGAGAGAGAGAGAAAGAGATAATATACAGACATATATAAGAAACAAGCATTTCTAGGTTAATTTGAATGAATACTCAGTTTTGACGAAGAATATATTCCGAATTGACCTCCATCTTAAGCCTAGCGCTATTCCACTTTATTCGCATGATTGCCTCATTTTCTTTATATTTTTTCTATGTTAGAAGAATACGCATCATTGCTTCATGTTATTTTTCCTTCTATTGCTTGCTGTTAGTCATTGTATCAGTCTTATTTTATATATATACTCCTCCTTTTGAATCTCACTCTTGATTGTTGCATTTTTCCACTTTATTTTGTTTTTAACGGATTAGAATGTCATGGTGCTTCCTGTTCGGATTTTTCTTTTCTGTAGTAATTGCTAAATAATAGGTTTAAATCAATCTGTTACGGTTTAACACTTTCTCAAACGTTTACTATTTAGTCTCCTCTATAGGTGATACACCATATATCTATTATTTGTCTGAGTTATCACAAATAATTTATTACACACACACACACACACATATTATATATATATGTATTTCAATATTTGACACCCAAGATTTCGTCAACAGTCATTTAGGGATTTGTACATGAGTGCTTCTCATAAGTGCTTCTCTCTTTGATTGTCTGTCTGCAATAAAGGTGCCCATCACAGTGACCAAACTCTCCTTACCCTAACCTATCACCTCTCGAAAGGACATTCGGACCTACGCATTTATTGTTCCGGTACTCCGCATAGATACTGTGCGTCGTCAAGGGCCGAACTCGGGTCCTGCTTGTGCGATCCTCTCGCGATAACCACTTGGCCTATCCCAGCCCAGTTATTCTGTTTTGGACTCATAGGTTACCATAATCTCCCAATTTCAATTTACGTGGTGTTCACTCAGTGCCAAAATCATTGTGTCGCGGATTTTGTACGACATTATGTTGCTATGAAAGAAGTAAAGTCATTGGGAAAGTTATGTGCAGCCCACATGAGTATATATATATATATATATATATAGAGAGAGAGTTTTTTTTGCTTGTCATGGTTGCACTAATGAAGAGTATTTTAAGGTATTTATGTTTCCTTTATTGTTCCAATCTATATGTTTGTCGTCCATATAACACAAGTTTATAGATAAAATCTATCTTGTGTTTCAGAAACAAGCATTTTTGTGTTCATTTCGAAGGGATATATGGACTTGAAGAGAATTTTTTCGAAATGAACTTATCTTAAGCCTAAAGCTCTTCCATGTGCAAGCTTTTTTGCTTGATTTTTTGTTTTCCTATTTTCATTCCTCATTTTTGAAATTTGTTGATTGTCTTTGTCTTTATGACCTGGATTACGCTTTATTATTTCCTCATTATGTCTTAATTTCTTTTATTTCTTTGTATTTTGTAGAAAATTTTGGAATAGTGTATTATGAGTTACTACATACATTCTAACATTAGATTTACTAATATATATATATATATATATATATATATATATATATATATATATATATATATATATATATATATATATATATATATATATATATATATATATATATATTAGTATATCAGAATAATTTGACTCTTCTTCGAAAATATATATATATATATATATATACATATAAAAATAAGTATATCACGAACGGAACTCCTATTTAAGTAAAGGAGAAAACAGAAACCTTACAGAGGATGTGGCGCTTAGCAGCTCTGCATCCAGAGTGGAATACAAGGATATAAACAAGAAGAAAAAATAAGCGAGAACAGGAGTGACCATATGATTTGCATAGAATGGCTGGGGTGGATTGCGACACCCCTTTCCCGCTTAAAGCAGCTTTTACGACCCGGGCAACGCTCACGGCACCAATGTAACTCAATGGTCAATCTCCCACATGTGCAAAGACAGAAGCACCCGAACGGACAAAAGAGCAAAGATGGAACCAAGCATGGAAGAGATACACCTTACTATCCAGCATGAAAACACAACATTTTATAAGGGAAAGTCGCACATGCGCGAAAAGACTTCAAGATGATAGGATCGCAGATATGAAAATATATATGATTAAGAATTCTCATTTAGAATCAAACAATGTACAATTTCTTTCTTTGAAAAAGGAATAGTAATAATGTTGTAAAAAATATCTAGGGTAATTTCTTTTTAATGCATCATTTATTATTTTATTACATTCATGAATGCAGTCTTTTTTAAAAGTACTGTAGTTTCTGTTTCTTCTGAAGTACCCGATAATAATATTTCTGAATATATTTTTAGTGAGGTTTGAATTCCAATCAATAATATTATTAATTTTGATATTGTATGAATTTCTCTTGTCGTGTATGGTTGTATAAATTCCATACTGTTGGTGCTTTCTTATTGACAAATCCAGGAAGTCTGTCGATCCATCCTCATTGATCGGGTTTTCAATTAAGTCCAATTCCCTTGGGTAGAATGCAAAATCTATGTCAGGGGTGTTTGCATAACCCCCTAATATCACGTCGTCAACATAACGGAAATAAGGTATTTCCGATAATAGATGGGTTCCTCTTTCATATTTGGATAGATAAATATCCGCCAATATTGATGAGCATGCACCACCCATGGGTATGCCTTTGACCTGTTTGTAGAAATGCATACCGTCATATAGTATGTTTTCATTTAAAACCAACTCAATCAAATCCAAATATCTTCTGAGAGTTATATATGGTTTTAAATTATACTCTTCATGTAATTCTTTCAAGATCATTTGTAGGTTTGTTAAATCGATGTTATTAAACAGATCCCTGAAATCGTAGCTTCTGAAGTTTAAATCTTTATGGCAAAATTTCAGTCGGTCTATCAATTCTTGTCCGTTTTTTAACATTATGGAGTTTTGCTTCTTAATATCAGTCATAACATATTGGAGTAATTTCAGAAGTTTTTTATTTGCATGTTCCAGGTATGATCCGCATCCCACTGTTACAGTACGGAACTTGACTGGCTTTTTGTGTAACTTGGGAATGAGGATCAAGTATGGAAATTTTACTGATTTAATATCCATACCAATTCTTTTATACAGTGCTTTTATTCTATTAGTGATGATTGATTCGTTGCTAGGAATTAATGTATACATGGCACAATCCTTATAGCATTGTGTTAAAGTATCGACATAGAATTTTTTACACGTGAATGCAAAATTCGATACGATTTTGTCGGTGTATGTCAATACGAATTCTTCATTAAAATGTTTGATTGAAAACGGAAATTGAGAACTCCCAGAATCCTTGTTTCTTCTCGGGTAGAATTGGCAAAAAGCACTGTAAAAGGCATATTTCCATGCGTTAAAAGTTTGTACAGGTATACTGTGTTTGACAGCCATCTTGTATATGAAGGTTTCCAGATCGTAATTAAATTCATTATAAATATCATTATATTCTTGTATTCGGTACTTAGTACCAAGTTGTAATAAGTTTTTGAGTTTATTATCTTTTATAAAATCTAAGTTTCCAGTAATTATATGCTTGTGGTAGGGATCACAATGTATATTTTTATGACATTGACAGGATTCAATATTAAATGAAGACACGGTTTTACATAATTTATTGTAGTTGAATAATCTTCTTCCGTTGGTTCTTACAAAGCGATAGGATATCTTAATATTTAGATTAGGCAAAGGAAGACGTTCTTCTATATTATGTAATATTTGGTTGAATGGAATATTTTCGAACATTTTATTCTTAAATGTTGTGATAAAAAATTCTTTTGATTTGTTAATTTGATATTTTGGTTCAAGTGCTACATTATATTTTGCGGCTCTGAGTTTAATTAAATCCAGAATGATGTCTATATTAGTGTTTGTATCTTCTGTATTGCAGTTATTTTCACTTAAATTGAAATTTATAATAAAATTCCATATACGTTGTAAGTATTTGATTTTGATACTGTTGGCTATATTCTTGATCCATCCGAATTTCACCGTTATTTCTGTCCTTATGAAGTCTGAGATTTTTTCTTCTGTTTTGTTATAATTAAATTGTTGCTTTTTATTTCCTCTTTGGTGTCTATAAGTTTTCTTAGGTATTGAATTTTCTAAGAGAGGGTATGCTTTACTATTCCTGCATCTTTCTTTATTGCAATTTTCCTTGAATAATAAAGTATTCAGACCATATGGATATGCAGAATTATATTGCTTTATATGGGTGTTTTCCCACCACAAGCGTTCAGAAAGGTCTGGTACTATATCAATAATAGTTACCATAATATTGCTGAAGGGGTGTACTTGAAAATGTCGTACTTCTAAGTTATTATTGGTGGATAGCTGTTGGATTTTGCCCACTTGACTTCGGTGCAGATTTATACGGATATTCAGGGAATTCTGCGTCTGTCCTATATATTTCGCCTGACAGGCAAGGCATGATATGCAATATACCACATTAAAAGTTTTGCAAAAGATTTTTATATTGTCCTTTTTTGTAGAAATTTGGTGTGGATTGGCTACGGGACAAAGCTTACATCGCTTAGAATTGCATTTCTTGAACTTGAAGTTCTTCATATGGTGGTAGTGTTGATAAAAGTCGTTAAAAAAAGATGATCTATTATAGATCGTGTCATTTATTACAAAAGAATTTACATTTTTTATGTTTGTCACAGCTTTATCATGGACAATTGTACAAGGCTTATAAACACTGCTCATCACTTGCTTCAATATAAAGATTAGGGTAACTGTATTTCGATGTGTGCGTCTATATTTCGATAACTGTGCGTCGTCAAGGGCCGAACTCGGGTCCTGCTTGTGCGATCCTCTCGCGATAACCACTTGGCCTATCCCAGCCCAGTTATTCTGTTTTGGACTCATAGGTTACCATAATCTCCCAATTTCAATTTACGTGGTGTTCACTCAGTGCCAAAATCATTGTGTCGCGGATTTTGTACGACATTATGTTGCTATGAAAGAAGTAAAGTCATTGGGAAAGTTATGTGCAGCCCACATGAGTATATATATATATATATATATATAGAGAGAGAGAGTTTTTTTTGCTTGTCATGGTTGCACTAATGAAGAGTATTTTAAGGTATTTATGTTTCCTTTATTGTTCCAATCTATATGTTTGTCGTCCATATAACACAAGTTTATAGATAAAATCTATCTTGTGTTTCAGAAACAAGCATTTTTGTGTTCATTTCGAAGGGATATATGGACTTGAAGAGAATTTTTTCGAAATGAACTTATCTTAAGCCTAAAGCTCTTCCATGTGCAAGCTTTTTTGCTTGATTTTTTGTTTTCCTATTTTCATTCCTCATTTTTGAAATTTGTTGATTGTCTTTGTCTTTATGACCTGGATTACGCTTTATTATTTCCTCATTATGTCTTAATTTCTTTTATTTCTTTGTATTTTGTAGAAAATTTTGGAATAGTGTATTATGAGTTACTACATACATTCTAACATTAGATTTACTAATATATATATATATATATATATATATATATATATATATATATATATATATATATATATTAGTATATCAGAATAATTTGACTCTTCTTCGAAAATATATATATATATATATATATATATATTTTCGAAGAAAAGTCAAATTACTCTGATCCAATATTTAACCTTTATCCATCTTTGAAAGAATCAAAATAGAAATCGCAGATCGTTTGCTTGCCATCAACAGGTTTAATGCTTTCGAGTTCGGGTGTATTGAGTGAGATGTCAGACCTGAGGCTGAGTGATACAAACCGACAACCCCGCAGCCAGAGCGAAAGTCCATGAAAGGAATTGCAAGATGAAACGGATTGAGTACAAATGGGGAGAAATTGAAAGATATAAAAAAAAATTGAGGTGGGCAGCACAGGACTTTCCCTACATAATGCAATGACTTTACTTCTTCCACAGTGAAATAATGGTATACAAGATCTACAGCGCAATGTTTTTGGCATTGCTTTAATACCGTGTAAATTAAAACTGGGAGCTCTTTTGACAACATATAAGTGCAAACAGACTTTCGTGCAAAATTGACATCAAAATGCACTGAACCGTTACGGAAAATGCCGTGAAATAAATAACTATTTTCGAATTCATGGACGTCAAAATAAAAAAACTATTACAAAAGGTATCTTCTAGACTAGAACAAACTAGATCAATGGTGATAACAGATTTGTAGTATAATATTTTATATGAAAAGTGAAATTGAATAATACTTGCTACTTTTTCTAAATTTTATAATAATATTTTTTGATGAATTTATTTGAAAAACGTGCCATATTTCAAGAATGGTTAATGCTAGAGTTCTAAAGTGGGTGCCATTCAGTTTCTAATGAAAAATTGCTTATAAAATGTTTATTTATTTCATAGTAGTGATGGTCTTGAATTCTAAAAGATCTTTTTTAAAAATTTATATTAAAAATGCGCAATATCGCGAGAATAGTTCATGCTAGCGTTTGAAAATCTGTATCATTCTTTTTCTAATGACAACTTACGTCTGCAAAAATTATTTGTTTCGTATTATTGACAGTCTTAATTTTTCAATTTTTTTTTCAAAAATTCATTCATAAGGTGTGGAAGGGTAGGGGGTTCGAATATTCAATTATATTTAGAATCAATGGGGTTGCAGTATTCACTGAGTGAATATTCGAATATTTCAAAAATATTTTAATTCGATTATTAAATCGAATCAAAATATTTTCGAAACGCTACATCTGTTCTTGAAATATTGCGTCCACTGTTTCATGAAAACACACACTCAGATACATATACACACACACTAACATATATACCGTTGCACACGCAATAGCATACATACACACACTCACATATATACACACACATACATACTAACATATATACTCACACAGACATCATCTCAAAACGTTCGATTCGAGTTCATGGATGCTCGAAATATGCTCTTCCGCAGAACTCGAATTCGAATTTTTAATTCCGTCACAATCCTTTCCCTAGCCAACGGCGCTACCGTGCGGAAAACACCGGTTCTCGTTAGATCACCGAAGTCAAGCCGCATCGGGCGCGGTTAGTACTTGGGTGGGTGACCACCTGGAAACACCGCGTGCTGTTGGCACATTTTGGGCGCGGTAGTCCGGTGGTTTGCGCGCTGATTTTGCACGCTGCCACAACTACCGCCGTGTTTAAGCGGAGTACGATCACGTTAAGCATGTGGATCCGTAAGTCCTTCCGAGAGGTTGGTGGTAGGGGAAGGAGGGTACGGTCCCTGTGGATGCCTTCCCCACTGGGTTCCGATCTAAATTGGGTGGCACTTCCCGGCCGTCCAAACGGTTACCTTACACCTTACTGGTAGGTCGGACGGTCTGGGTCTCAACAACAACAATCCTTTCGCTATACATTATACTATATACGCGAAGTTAAGATGTAGTGTTTTACTTTCCCTATATACAATTATCACTTTATGTTTTGTAAGGTTAACTTCTGTAAGAGAAGGTAAGAACATGGCTTTAGTAGCTCAGTGATTAGAGCATTAACGGCCGTGGTTCGAATCACTGCTAGGCGTTGAGATCTATATAATCGCCCTGAAATAACTTAACCTAGCAGATTATAGATACAGTGTATCTCCGACCTCTCAAAAAGACCGAGTTTTGGTTCTTTCGTGGACAATAATTCATGGATGGTACTGGTACAACGAACAAGATGCTATCCTGTACTGGTACAACGAACAAGATGCTATCCTGTACTGGTACAACGAACAAGATGCTATCCTGCTTTAAAAAAAAACATAGGGTAGAGGTTGGTTGATTGGGGTTTTATGGCACATGATCCAAAAAGGATATGCTGCGCCAAACATATGGTATATATCTAACAGTATGTGCAAGTTAATCACAATATGTGCATAATCTAAAAGGTAATAAAAGTGGAAATTATAAACATGACAATGGGAAAAGTTGTTGTTGTTGAGACCCAGACCGTCGGACCTACCAGAAAGGTGTAAGGTAACCGTTTGGACGGTCGGGAAGTGCCACCCAATTTAGACCGGAACCCAGTGGGTGAGGCATCCACAGGGACCGTACCCTCCTTCCCCTACCACCAACCTTTCGGAAGGTCTTACGGACCCACATGTTTAACTTGATCGTACTCCGCATGAACACGGCGGCAGTTGTGGCAGCGTGAAAAGACAATGGAAAAAGTGTAACAGTTGAAGCGAGATGATCAATGGTTAAATGTCTATAAAAGGTTAAATATGATGGGAAAAGTCGATATCCAGTAGGAAAGGGATTGTACAGGTATGACATTTCATTTAGGTCTGGAATCTGAAAGGAGTAAATGCAATGTCTACTTCCTTTGTGGATCTGTTAGTGTCAGGTCGAGCAGAAATGTAAATCCGTGCCCGTACATGACTTATCCCTCTTAGCTTCATCTATAATCCACTACTGCAAACGATATTTCCTAATATTACTCACATTATTAGATATTAACTACCACCCGGACTCCACGTAAACCAAACCATGCATAATTGCACCTTATATATTGTTATCTGCATCTGAAGAGCTATGACAACAGCTCAGCATATCCGCTGTAACAGCCTCGCTATTCATACTCTAATCGGAGTAATGTATGTAGCTTTATTCGCAAACATTAAACCGTATATACAATTACGTGCGACTGTATTATTCTAATTCAAACGACGATGCTCCGCATAATTTTCATTACAGCGCAGATTACTCCATTACTACATATGACAGGCACAATGCTGTTCTCGTATTTGAATGCTGCGCGACTTGCACCGTATGCGATTTGTCTCACATATTATACTTGCGCAAGCTCATCTACCTTGTATTATCGCACTCCACTTGGGTCACAACATATAACTCCCATTACAACGCAGGCCGACATATCTCGCGTGGTCGTTTCTAAGGTACACCGACAAAGCAGCAGCAGCACCCTTATATGCTGTTTAATAAATCACCATAATAACGCACAATCCTCTCCAAAAGACGGCTCACAATCAAGTCTTGATAACAGATCTCGCGTACGTCATCATTCCGGCATTATCCACTCCTACTGGATCATCTGCGGATCTTTCGACCCCTCCTTCCCATTGAGGAGATGGTGTGCCTCTCATTGTCCGGTTCGAACCATCCGGTTATTCGGTTCGGTTCCATCTGGTTCGGTATTTGCAAGTGAATGGAGGATATTCCGATCTACGAGGATTCGAACGCGAATATGAGATGATACATATCGGTGGAGGGGGGGGGGGAGGCGTGAGGGAATGAGAGGGAGGTTGGGCTCACAAAGGTGTATGTGGAATCATTTGGGATGAAAAGTAAGTTGCACTTATTAAGGTATACATTCATTCATTCACACACTCATAATAAAAGAGCTATCTTATAAAGATTCCCACCCCCCAGCACAATATCTCATTATCTAGATTTTTTTTTTTACTTTTAAGAAAAAAAATATTTTGTTTCATGCCACATTCTATCAGTCAAATTGCTTTATATTGAGTTATATGATTGCCTAGTAATTATACTTTGCAATGGTAGAATAAAAGTATATCTAATTAATAGTATTTTGATAAAGACCAGTAAAATACTAATAATTTGTATATTAATAATATATAAATCCGCATATGAATAATGAAACATTGGAAAATGGCAAATCCAATGTATTTTGAAATGTATATATCTTTCAAAAACATCTGGAAGTTGATGTTGAATGTAACAAAATTTTCTAATAATATATGCAAAAAAATATATATTAAAAAACCTTTAAAAGAGCAAGCTTTTATTTTAAATGCATTGAAAGGAAAAAAAAAATTATGTTTTCTTCAGTACCCAAAAAATTTTCATGCACACATGATGGCTAAAAATAAAAGCGTGGACGCTTATTTTAATTAAATTTCATTACATCGATATCATCGATTTTGCCGATGCAGTGGTCGAGTGGTCATGGCGAGCGTTTCCACAGCAATCGCTCGACCGCAGCGTTGTGGGTTCGAGTCCCACGTAAGGCATGGTTGTTTGTGTTGTGGGCGCAGTGTGTTCTTCTCCTCTCTGGTGCGCCTGGGGCAACGTCCTAGGACGGCTAAATGGTTCACGTTCTGTCCGCTGAATAAAGGCGAATGATGATGAGGCAAGTGCCAGGCCATTTGATCAATATATACATATATATATATATATATATATATATATATATATATATATATATATATATTAAAATTATTATATATATATATATTAAATATATATATATATTAAATATATATATATATATATATTAAAATTATTAAAATTATCAACTCAGTGTATCAAATTTCACTCGATAACATCCTAGAAAACATTCCCAATTATAGTGACTAACATACAGTATGAAAAAAAAAAAAAAAAAAAAAAATATATATATATATATATATATATATATGTGTGTATGTGTGTATATATGTATATGTATATATATATTATATATAATTATTAATTATATAAATAAAAATGAAAAATAATAAACTAAGTCAAAAACATTAGAAAAATCAAAAAATAGGAAAATAAGATGCATTAACATTAATGTTTTGAATTTTATTTTCGCAAAGAAATGTAACTTTTGTCAGTATTGAAACTACGTTTTGAGCGCCCTTATAATGGTGTATAGTGGCATTCTCGATTATCCATTTTTCATATGAATTACTTGTTTAGTAGGAATTTTCATCTTTGATTCATATTCATATTCATGTTTGCATATTTGGGAAGTTGTATTCTGAATTCTTGTCCAGTCTCCAGCTTAGACTCACTGGACGGGTTTGGGAGTAACTCCGTGAACGTTCGTACTGCCTCCCTGGTAGAATTTCGACTTGTTCATTCCGGTGCTTCTAGTTTAAGTTGTTGAGGTTGATCGTGTATACACGTGGTAGAAGAATGGTTCATGCCGCAAGGTAATACAATTTTCTTAATGTATCCTTTTTTCATTTTTTGTTGCCTGTAGTCTGAGTTTAAGTATTTATAGTAATGTACTATTGCTTAATCTGAAACAGGCATTTGTTTGGGTTAATTGGAATTAAATACTCAGACCTGACGATGAATTTAATTCTAATTAATCATCGAATTTGGGATGGTGCTGTTCTTTTCTCTTATCGGCATTATGGCTTTGAATTTGCTTCTATGGTGATGTTAATATTACTTGAATTGTATTTTTTTATTTTTACATAATTCTTATTATTACATTTCAAATATATATATATATATATATATCATCGATTTTTTTTTTCTGTAAACGGGAAATAAATTGCTGTAATATTGTGTAAAAAGGGAAAACTGATTAGTTGGAATACAATGCTATAATTTGTGCAGCAACAATCCTCTTTGGAAAGGTCACATTTATACAATGTTCAGAATATTATGCTAATATTTTATCTGTATGTCTAAAGTACATATATGTATTTTTTTTAATACTTTGATAAAGAATTCATAGTAAACTTCAGAACTTCTAGCTCTGAAGGAAGCAAAAGTACTACGTATATACATGAATCCTGTCGAAATAACCCATTCTGGCAACAAATTTAATACATATTAGATGACAGGTTATATGGTGATGCAATGAAATTATTTATACAGCAGAAGTGATGTAGCTATAGTGCCTCATCTGGGTATAATCCTGGAGGTCTATGTTCGATTCTTGATTCCAAATGAGATGAAACCAAGTATTTAAGTTGTAAAGAACCTTGCTGCCCCAACCGGGAATCGAACTCTTGATCTTCGAACTGGCCAGTCAACGCTCTACCGTTGAGCTATTGGGACGGAATTGCAAGCTCTTATCGTCGAAGTGGGCTTTGGATTCGCCATCCTCTAATGTCAGATTGGCGGGCACCTGACCGTCTGACTAACCACCTCCTGCTATTTTTTTTTTATCACAAGTTAGCCTCCTGATATTACTATTTTTACCCAGGTTAAAATCTTGCGTAGTCATTGTCCTCTCAATTTGAAATCGGCTGTCAATCTTCCAGAGTCCACTGAATCCGTACTAGTCGTACTAGAGTCACATTCAAACCCCCGATATCAAAATTAAATCCACCTCTAACTGTATTTGCAATAAATTCGATGACGTTGACCATTACATTTTCGATTGTCCTTTTTATAAAAATTTCATCTCTGCAAACCTTACCCCTCTAATAAACCAATTTGGTTCTCCAAAGTTCGTTCAAATCCCTCTTCAGTAGATAAAATTAAAAACTGTATTCTTGTTGCCATGGAAATTTCTAATAAAGTGACCTAAGCTTATGAGTAAATTCTGCTCTCAATTAATTTTGATCAATGAATCCCTTTATTTCATATTTCATTCTTATGAACTTATATGAAATATTGTGAAAAAAAAAAAAAAAAGCTATGTTAACTGTTCTTATTTTCTTGTATCTTTCTTTTTCTTTTAACCCTTTTTATTTGTATTTTTTCTTATTTTTCTTCTCTAAATTTTATTCTAAATTTCTGTTTTTGTTTTCATACGCCTAATTATTTTCCTTTTCATATATTTTCTTTTTATATATTTTCTAAATTTTACTTTTAAAATTTTATTATTTTCTTTCATTTTAATCTATTTTTCATTATGTTATTATACCTTACTCTAAATTTTATTTTTCAATGATCTTTTTATTTATATTCGCAATAACCATTTTTACATTTTTGTAAAACGGGCGTACCTGTCAAGTTCAAATATAATGTAAAACTGTCTGTTTAATCACACTATTTTTCATAAATTGTTATATTTTTAGACCTAAATAAAAGTTCGTTTGGCGGGAAGGTAGACCTTGAGTGCCTCCTGAATGCAGGAGGTATCCATTCCCGGCCGTGCAAATAGCTACTCTAAACCCACTATGTGAGTCGCACGGTTTGGGTCTTCAGACCCCCGATATCAGACCGCTATTTCCTTTGCTATTGACTGGGCTTCCTCTAATAATACCCCTGTTAATATTTTTTCCGATAGCCTCTCTTCCATTCAAGCTCTTAACTCAATAAAAATAAATCTAATTATCTTTATTAAATTCAAAGCTCTCCTTGCCAAAAACCTTGTCAATATTTCTTGGGTAAAAGCTCACAATAATATATCTGGAAATAAAATTGCTGATGACCATGCCAAAATTGCTGCTAACTCTGCTTCCCCTCTTACTATTCTCTTTGCTTACTCGCTCCTCTCAAAATTTTGTAAATCTCATATCCTTAATCTTTGGCAAAATTATTTTAATTATTATATTTCCACCAGGACTGGTGATCCGGCTAGAATCCTGTCTTACCTCCCTATCGTGAATCCTAATTTACAAATTTTTAATAAATACCTCATTTACTTTCTTATTGGCGATGGCCCTTTTCTTGATTACCTATACTTTTTCAAAATTAAATCCACCTCTAACTGTATTTGAAATAAATTCGGTGACGTTGACCATTACATTTTCGATTGTCTTTTTTCTAAAAATTTTCATCTCTGCAAACCCTCCCCCTCTAATAAACCAATTTGGTTTTCCAAAGTTCGTTCAAATCCCTCTTCAGTAGATAAAATTAAAAACTGTATTCTTGTTGCCATGGAAATTTCTAATAAAGTGACCTAAGCTTATGAGTAGATTCTGCTCTCAATTAAGTTTGATCAATGATTCCCTTTATTTCATTTTTATTAACTTATATAAAAAAAAAAAAAAAAAAAAAGCTATGTTAACTGTTCTTATTTTGTCGGTTCTTTCTTTTTCTTTTGACCCTTTTTATTTGTATTTTTTCTAATTTTTCTTTTCTAAGTTTTATTCTAAATTTCTGTTTTTGTTTTTCATGCGCCTAAATTTTTTTTTCCGATTCATATATTTTCTTTTTATATATTTTCTAAATTTCTCTATTAAAATTTTATTATTTTAATCTAATAATTTTATCTATTAATTATTTTAATTTATTAATTTTAATCTATTAATCTTTAATTTTAATCTATTTTTCATTATATTAATATACCTCACTCTAACTTTTATTTTTCAATGATCTTTTCACCTATATTTGCAATAACCCTTTTCCCATTTTTGAATAATGGACGTACTTGTCAAGTTCAAATATAATGTAAAATTGTCTGTTTAATCACAATATTTTTCATCCATTGTTATCTTTTTAGATCTAAATGTTCGTTTGGCGGGATGGTAGACCTTGGGTGCCTCCTGAGTGCAGGAGGTATCCTTTCCCGGTCGTGCAGCTAGCTACTCTAAACCCTCTATGTAAGTCGCACGGTCTGGGGTCTTCAAACCTCCTTTGCATTAACCTACAGGATTGATTTGTTCGGGCGCCATCGTAAAAAGCCTTGCTGCCCCAACCGGGAATCGAACCCGGGATCTCCGAACTGGCCAGCCGACGCTCTACCATTGAGCTACTAGGACGAAATTGCAAGCTCTTATCGTCAAAGTTGACTTTGCAAAGTATTATGCCAATCAAAAGATTTAAAAGTAAGTAAAACGAGGCATTGAGATTGTATTGTACATTCCATATACCAATCCAGGATATAATGGTCTTAGATTTGTTGTACAAAATTAATTTTATAACACATATAGTGTGAGATGTCTATCAGTGAAACAAAGGAGAACATATTTTTGTCCCGTTTTAGATTTTGTAGAAATAAACCCAGAAATTCAAGAAATAGCCATACGCGATACCTATTGCCCAGAATTTTAAACATTTCCTTTCAAAATATGTGACATAAAAGTAACAGAACATCGAACACCCGTTCCGGCACCCACCCTCCGCAGTTACACACCCACACAACATTGAACAAGCTCAAGAGCTGCACCCTCCCCTCCCCCTCGCCAACTCTCACGAAAAATGTGTATATATATATTCGGCCGGCACTCTTCTATATTTATCCCCGCCTATATCTATACCTATCGGGGCTCCATATTTATTTTATTTATTTTAGAAGGTAAAAGTTGTCCACTGGCCATAACAACAAAAATTTTGTTGATGATATGTAGCCTTACAAAAAGTATGGATAGTGTACTTTGGCAGGGATGCTAAAGTGTCAGCGATGATCGCTCTTTTGGCGAAAAATTGCACAGTAGAGGACAAATTTATTAAATAATTAACTAATGAGGGTTGTGTTCACTTATAAAATTAACAGGTGATAAAAATAGAGAACAAGGAGAATAAGGATTAAAAAGCGCTTATTGCCACAGGTTCTGTGGTATTTTTAATAGGAAGCTGAGTTGTATTTATGTTAGGAAATCTAGGGAAATTCAGTAAGCCCAACAGGGCTAACTATAGATATCTTAGTATGGTAGCTAGAACATAGAAGTCCGTTTTTCGGCCCAAGGCTGTGTCTTAGGTAGGTTGGGCCTAAACAGTAGGTATTTTGGGCTGACCCTTATTTCCGCGAAATAATAAAGAGGGGGGGGGGGGTTATCGGAACTTACGATCCCCACGGGTTATTGAGAATTAAATTGCTTTTAATAGTAATTACCGATCAAGTTAGTGACAAGTTGGATGATCTCCTAAAGATCCCAGACACAGGGGGTGGGGGGTGGGGGGTGTATTAGCGTAGGAAGAGAAGACGTGGATAAAGTTGACGAGCAGAATGGGATGCAGAAATAGCCAATCAGAGACAAATGGTTGATGCCTTCTCGCTAAAACCACGCGCATAATTAGAGTTAAGAGTGATATATTACCTCCGTATTTCTAGTATCGTGAAAGATCGGAAAACTCCATCTATTCTTCTACGGGTTCGAAAAGAGGGGGGGGGGGGACTTTGGTTAGAGCTCCGGAGCTCGGCTTGGGGTCTGCAAGAAAGTTTTTATAATGCGTAGCGTCAATAATGTATTTAATGCTTCGAAAAATGTCACCTTATTAAACAAAATTGTCCTTTTAAAATTGAGAAATAATAATCTGTATTATGCTCCTCTAGTTAGACATCACTACTGGTAGTTCTAATTAGGTTATTTAATTTTTATGCCAGTAATGTAGATATTTTTAGCATGTAGATGTCTAATTGTGAAAGAAGTATGTCTGTCTATGGTTATTTCATTTTATACCTGTGTCTAATTGATATTTCCGAATTGAATGTACTGTATTTTATATTCGTGAGAGTTATTCTCTAGGAACTTTTATCCATTGCGCATTCTTGTGCAAAACAATAAGTAAATAAATGAATAAATATAAGTCTTATTGCATTCAAGTAAAATTTAACCCTAGTAAAACGCGAAGAGTTAAAATAAAGACAAATATTTAAAACCCTTGTCATTATTTAATTATTTTGTTATAAAATAAAAAACTGTCGGATTAAAATCTTCTACCAGAACCGCGCTCCAAATTGTCTGGATCCCGCCAGTCCGGGTCTACCTTGATCTGATAGGTAATCCGACCATGAGAGGATCCGATAAAAGAAAGAAAAAAAAAAAAAAAAAAAAAAAAAACTTCTGGTCTCAGAATAGATTAGGAATAAACGAAATTGGACTTTTCTAAATACAACTTTTAACTATTCTTATAATACTTAGTATAAGTATTAAGGGAGTACTGAAATGGGTTTGAAAATTCGAAATCGAAATTTATAACACATTTTGGGCACTGTTCTATGGAACATAAATGAATTATTTTTAGTTTGGCGGCTGTGAAGAGGACTTATGAGTAACGCTCAAGGAAATTATATTTGGGTACAAATCAGAAAAAAAAGAAGAAATGTATCTTTGGTTTAAAATGAACAGCAACATTGAAAAAATAAATGAATGTAAAACAATACATATGCTTGAATACACGGGTTAATTTATGCGCATTTTTTTTAAAAACAAAACAAAATGCATAAAATCAGTCCCACTAAAAGCTACAGAAAGAAAAAAAATATAAAGTTTCGAATAAATTTCGAAACCTTAAGTTTTCGCTCGAGTTTAAAAAAATCCTATACAGTTCTGGATTTTTTGATAACAAAGCTGGATATAAAATTTCGTGAAAATTTATTAATATTTGGGGCCGCTACCGTTTACACAAGAAATCGACTACACACATCAGACGCACATCATTCTAAAAATAGTCAAAATGTGTTCAGGAGGTCTTAAAATGTATATTGGCATCAATATCTCGAATTAAAAAATTTTCGAGAAAATAATACTTTCTTAATACTACGTATGAGAAAGTGAAAAAGTGTTCTCAATATGTTCAAATTTTTAAAACCGAAGTTTTAAACTGAAAATTCGACGCTATTTCAAATAAGTATCCATTTCATGTTTAATTTTCCATGCTTGATTAAAACTCAAATTAATATAAATAAATTAATAAAAAAATAGAATATATGATATGTAGAGATGTCATACGCACGCCATATTCGATTTTTATTAAATATTTTCATTATTTTTAAATATTTCATTTTAGTTTAGTCATCTTTTAGAAATACTTAAAAAAAAAAAACATTTTCAGCACCTTGGCGACATTTAAAATCCGCCAATCCGTCGACAAGCAACCTTCTAGAGGGACACTCTTGGGAGTTTTTACGACCCTCTCAGCCGTTTCGCTCTGGCTGTACGGCCCTTCGGTTTTACGGCTTGTTGACCGGCCACTATGGCCACCTCCAACACAAAAATACTGAACAGCCAACACACCGTTACGGCCCCCCCCCCCCCTCTTCCTCGTACAAGCGCGCTCCACCCTTTAAAAATGTTCTTCGCAGTTTGTCTTTCAATGTCCGGCAATATATTTCACGAAATCGTTCGAGACAATAGTGGCTCAAGTAGGAAGAACTCGATGACTTGGAATGCAGGAGTGAGGAATTCTGGGTAAAGTAGGAAAAGATTTGCAAGAGTTAACAATTTTTACTTTTTCACACAATAGCACAGAAAGGTCAAATGCCGTGTCCCCTAAAATTCTTTTCTTTTAACTGCTCCAACAATCAACATATGTATATATTTTCTGAAAGCTTAAATGCATTTTCAGCATATCATTTATGTTAACTAGTACTTTAGCCTGTCAAAGATAAGGAAAATAAACAATCTTTAGAACATTAAGTTTCAACTTTTTTATAATAAGTTTTAATAAATATACTTTTGTTCAATAATGTATGGTACTTAAGAGTGAAATACAGCTGTCTTAATCGGAAATTTCCTCAATTAGGTTCTGTCCAGTGGTCGATACAATAAGAGTGCAAAATTTCACTCTTCTCGCTCCCCTGAGAGATACAAGACAGTATGGTTTAAACCTCATTCTCTTCTTTATTTTTTATCGTTCCGGGAGATAAACAGAAAATCCGGCTCTGTTAAGTTTTAAACCGTTGTCGATACTATAACTATGTAAAAATTCAGTGTCCTAACTCACTAGGATTTCAAGAGGTTCTAGAAATACTTTTCACCCCCCCCCTCCTTATTTTGTCAGTCCCCACGGAAAAAATCGATAATCCGGCTTTGTTAGATTTTGTTCTGAGGTCGATACCTATAAATGTGCTGAATTTAGCTCTCTTGATCACCAGGGGGCTTCCGAAGGGTCTGAAATGACTTTACAAGAACTTTCTCCCACCTTCCCCCGGGGAAAATCGAAAATCTGACTCCGTTAGGTTCTGTTTCTTAGTGAATTGATATTATGTGTGCAAATATTTAGCCTTATTGATCTTCGGAGGGGGGGGGGGGCTTTTAAAGAGTCTGTAAAGACACACGCTAGATAATTATTACTTATATATCACCGCGCTTTGGTCAATTCCCCCGAGCAAAAATACAATATGTTATTCGCAAATCACGATAATTGACATATTAGCCACATCTACGTGTTGGGGAATTCTAAAAGTAGATTTTTATGACATATGTTTTGTATTTAGACATATGATATGCATTTTGTATTTAAACTTATGACCTATCGTTTGTATTTAGACATATGACATATATTTTGTATTTAAACTTATGACATACATTTTGCATTTAAACTTATGACATATATTTTGTATTTAGATATGTGACATATATTTTGTATTTAGACATATAACATACATTTTGTATTTAAATTTATGGCATATATTTTTGTATTTAGACTAATGCCATGCATTCTGTATTTCAATTCCCGTAGTACGGATTTAAAAATGATTGAAACTTTTTATGCACTGCAAAGTATGAAATAAGATTAGTTATTAATCTGTTGCTGAATGAACTGAATAAACCGGTGGACTTTTCGAATTATAAGTAATCATTACAGACACACAGAAACAAATATTTTAACTCCTGTTGTTTCGCAAGTAGGTGTCGGTGAAATAAAACTTATATAATACACATACATTCCTTGGACTGGTTTTCTGAAAAGAATTTCTTCAAAATAATTTGTGTGTTTTAGAAAATAGTTAGGTTGAAAACATGTTTTTAAATGTTGGCTTTTCATATATTTTAGCTCGACGCAAAATCAGAAATACTTTTATCCATAAACCTGCTTCTAACCAGTGATAAATGTATGACAAACTAGTGATCAATGTATGAAAAACTAGTGATAAATGTATGAAAAACTAGTGATAAATGTATGAAAATACGTTGTGCCGTTCTAAAATTATAATTCATCATGACAGACATAGACACAGGTTTTTATTATTTTACTTCTTACTTCGCTGTAGGATGATTAAACTTACATCAGAATATTTCTGGTTTAGGCTTGTGTACTTAGAAAGTATGCTGAAATCCTATGATGGCCATACTAGATTATTTCCTTTATCTACACTATACATGATAAGCATAGACAGCTACAAAGAATTATTTAAGGGGTAGCTTAAAACTTCTTTCCCAGACTTTGAAGAGTACTTCTTAAAAGTGGGGAGTATTAAAATAATAATAACAATAATGGGGAATCGTATAAATTATTTTCTTATATTTTTCTAAACACCATGATACTTATTTTTGAAAATGTTATTATTTCTTATTCAGAAGAACGCTTGTTTTGGATCTGCAGTTCATGTAGGTATCATGATACCGTCTGATTTTTAAAATTTTTGTTTTATTAATTACTAACGGATTTTTACTAATTTTTAATAACGGAGGTTCTTATTCTCAAATACACATATATTTTATTTATCGAAAATTAATTTTTTTATAACTAAATTTACCAATAAAATACATTTATACTATTTGAAAAAGCAGTAAGAATTAATTTTATTGATAAACAATAAGATTGCATATGCATTATTTATTGGAAAAAATCAGTAAAAATATGATAAAACAAGCAACGGCATAACAATATAATAAAACTTAAGAAGACTTTACAGAAAGTAAAACTGACTGTCTGGGTGACAAATTTAAAGCCCAAATTACTAATTATACCATAAAAATTTATAAATTACGGAATTTTTTGTTCTAACATTCTGTCAGTTATAACTCGAGAATAACTATATACAGAAAATTCGTTTTTATACCATCATCAGCAGAAAAATATATTCAAAATATCCCTAGTTAACTATATTTGTATACAACCAATCGTTGTTGAGATATTTTATTTTATATTTATAGCAGCCGATCTTTTACATTTTATAATTCACTTTTTTTATAAAGTTTTTGATTCCATTTGTAACCGTAGTAACAGAGTTACGTCTCAAATATCAAGATCGTCTGCTAGCAATTCTTCTGATTTAAATATTGAATATGTTTTTTATTAAAATTTATTTTTAGATAAAAATGTCTGAAAATATTTTAAATAAGGCAATACGGTAATCGAAGAAGAAATAGTGTTTTATATACTACGATTTGCATGTTAATAAGGATTATAAAACGTGCAGCATTTTTATTCTTTAATTTGAAACGGTTTTTGATATTCAGAATTTTTATTGTGTAGATGTCGCATTTAGTGGCTATCAACTAGTCTTAGTCAATTGGGCGAAGCTTGTGTCAAAATGATCTGTATTAACATATCAATGAAAATTTCATTATGACAAGCTTTTAATAAAGAAATAGCATAAGGTAGGATGAAAATGAAAGAAATTGTATGTATAGCCATTAAAATGTAAGTAAAAAGGAAAAATTGTAAAAAAAATATATATATATATGGAGAATAGATTTTAAAGAAAGATTGTTGCCATTTTAAAATGTATATCTAGTCCTCAAATAAAAGATAACAACTTTAGAAGTAAAAAATGTAATTGATGTAACTGGTTCAATTTAAGAAAAAGTAACAAAAACGCCAAAATTGATGTATATAGAGAAAAAGAAAAGAAATTGAACCTATAGGCTATTTGACTATAGGCCACCAGATGTCGTTTTGAGCCTATAGGCTACCAGACGTTTTTTTACAACCTTTTATTTAACTTCACACGGAGCATATATTTGTCGCTTTTCGAATTTCTTAGGCCCTAACTAACTAGGTTCTACAGTAATCGTGACGACATAAAATTTTACTTTTTGTGTTTGTTCTTTTGTGGTACATTTTAGATTTTGAACCTTATCGGGCCAGCCCGCCATAGGAATGTCCACGCTTACTTAACTATTTGAATTTGTGTCATATCTATCTTTTAAAGTTTCGAAGACATTTCGAGTGACATTAAGCAAAATGACACACACACACAAAAAAAAAAAAATATATATATATATATTTATATATATAATTTATTATAATATATATAATAATAAATTTATATATACAAATTATGAATATATATATATATATATATATATATATATATATATATATATATATATATATATATAATACTATATATCTATATATAATATATATATATATATATATTATATATATATATATATATATATATATATATATATATATATATATATATATATATATATATATATATATATATATATATATATGTTTGAAATGTAATAATAAGAATATGTAAAAATAAAAAAATAAAAATACAATTCAAGTAATATTAACATCACCATAGAAGCAAATTCACGGCCATAATGCCGATAAGAGAAAAGAACAGAACCTTCCCAAATTCGATGATTAATCAGAATTAAATTCCTCTTCAGGTCTGAGTATTTAATTCTAATTAACCCAAACAAATGCCTGTTTCAGATTAAGCAATAGTACATTACTATAAATGCTTAAACTCAGACTACAGGCATCAAAAAATGAAAAAATGAAAAAAGGATACATTAAGAAAATTGTATTACCATGCGGCATGAATCATTCCTCTTCTACCATGTGTATACACGATCAACCTCAACAACTTAAACTAGAAGCACCGGAATGAACAAGTCGAAATTCTACCAGGGAGGCAGTACGAACGTTCACGGAAATACTCCCAAACCCGTCCAGTGAGTCTAAGCTGAAGACTGGACAAGCAATTCAGAATACAATTTCCCAAACATGCAGAACTGAATATGAATATGAATCATAGATGAAAATTCCTACTAAACAAGAATTCATAGGAAAACTGGATAATCGAGAATGCCACTATACACCATTATAAGGGCGCACAAAACGTAGTTTCAATACTGACAAAAGTTACATTTTTTTGCAAAAATAAAATTCAAAACATTAATGTTAATGCATCTTATTTTCCGATTTTTTGATTTTTCTAATGTTTTTACTTAGTTTATTATTTTTCATTTTTATTTATTTATATAATTAATAAATAATTATATATATATAAATATATATATATATATATATATATATATATATATATTTTTTTTTTTTTTTTTTTTTTTTTTTTTTTTTTTTTTTTTTTTTTTTTTTTTCCTCTCCTGTATGTTAGTCACTATAATTGGGAATGTTTTCTAGGATGTTATCGAGTGAAATTTGATACACTGAGTTGATAATTTTAATAACAAAATTGGGGGGATATGCATTATTAGTCGCTGTACTCAATAATTCCATAAAGTGCGCTAATTTATAATATTCATCACAAATTTTATTGATTCTAAGAGCCTGGTTTATTATAATATTTCTAAAAACAGATATATGCAGACAAGAGTCAAAATGTTGAATTTTTGATGTATTAAATTTAAAATCCTGTCTTTTATCATACAAGTTTATACCCATATTACAATTTTGTAAATTTAAATTTAAATCTAAAAAGTTTGCAACATTTGTGTCATTATTACTTGCATTTAATTGTAAATTTTTTGGATAAAAGTTTAATACTATAGGGATATTATTATTTGGGGATACACATAAAATGTCATCTATATATCTAAACATGTGCATATTATGCAAGCTTGGATTAATGTTTTTTTCATAGAAGAATAAATACAGATTAGCTAACAATGATGAGGCACACCCCCCTTGTGGGATACCAACCTGTTGTTTAAAAATAGTACCACCATGTTGAATATAATTCTCATAAAGAGTGAAATTAAGTAATTTTTTAAAAAGAAAATTTGAATATTTTAGGTTGATATTATATTTTTCAAAAATTCCTAAAATAATTCTATACAGATCATTTATATTAATATTATTAAACAAATCTTTGAAATCAAAGGTATAAATACTACGAATATTAGTAAGAGTTTTCAATTTCTTAACTACTTCAAAACTGTTTTTTACAATATGACAATTATTTGAGATTTCATCTGACGAGGATACTTCATGTAATATCTTTAATAATAATTTTCCAGCATTAGTAATGTAAGAATTATGCCCACTGGTAATGGTTCGAAAAGCAACAGGGGATTTATGAAACTTGGGTACTAAAACAATATATGGAATGTTATTACAACTATTTTTTAGATGGATTTGCTTATATTTGGCTGATATTCTATTGTATAAGATTTTAAGGTTAGTTTTATGTAAATTATAGATATGATTATTAAGTAAGTGTGACTGAAGGGTATTTTTATAATAATATTTACATATAATTGAGTAGTTTCCACTTGCCTTATCGACATATGTAATGACAAAATCATTTTGTATTTCTTTAATATCATTTTTAATTGAATTAAGTTTATATGAATTATTAATTTTCTGATTATATATATAATGATTTAAGTATTGCTCTATTAAGACTCTCCAAGGTTTAAAGGCTTCTACAGGGATTTGATATTTATAACTGATTTTATAAATAAATTTATTTAAGTCAAGAAATAAACCTTTACATATTAATTTATGTTTAAATTTAGTAGGTATACGGTACTTAGTACCCAGTAACATCAGTGATCTTAGTGCATCATAATTAATAATATTTAGATTTCCCGTTATAACATGACCATGGTGTTTATCTACGAAGTTTTTGTATTTTTCTAAATGACAGTGGCAATATGACTCTTTATCCAATTCATAGTTTTGATTAATATCTACTGATTTGGCAATTTGATTATAGTTGAAAATATAACGTCCTAGCGGTTTATCATATTTATATGCAATTTTAGGATTTACATGTTTGACTGGAAAGTAATTGGAAACCGATTTTAAAAAATTATTTATCTTCAGATTATTTAATACAGAATTAGTAAAATATATATATATATATATATATATATATTATATATATATATATATATATATATATATATATATATTATATATTATATTCATATATATATATATATATATATATATATATATATATATAGTTCACAGTATTAAAATACTGAAATTGTTTTCATATATTCATAATTTGTACCATATCTCCGTCAAAACAAGTAAAAATCGCTTGCGTTTTTATCTAGTTATCGTCTATTTTTAACTTTACTCGGAGATATAAGCGTCCAAAGTGCTTTCATTTCTGTAACGCTCCGATTTCGCCACAGATATTCCCAAGCATAGATTCTATTCATATGAAATGATTAGGGTATAATTATCGAATGAGAAAACGCCATGTAAGTATTTTTATTCAGAAGTAAATGGATACCATTTTTTAGGAGTTATCAGGAGCCGTTATCGAGATATTAATATTTTTATTATTTTACAGGGGGCGGCGCAATATAGCTCGAGTGGATCATTTGATTTCCATTAAATTAGGTGTGCTCATTATACTAATCGGTATCAGTAGCTATTCCGCAGATTTTGAGCGAAATACATTTATAAGAAATCCCCAATGTATGTTTTTGTACAACATTTAAATTTGTTAATATAGTAGGTTAAATCATGTGCTGGACACAATAAATTGCTTTTCATTCGCTCTTATTTAGAAAATTTTATTCTGTATATAAATAAAATTTAAGCAAACAATGAATTTCAAACAATGCAAAATAACAATGACTTCAATTGGAATTTCAATAATGCGAAACACAGAATCATTTTTGTAACAATGAAAGAGATGCACTGTTAACAAGCAACAATTCTTAACATTATCATTTCAAGTTTTATTTGAATATTGTTCGGGCGACTTAGCTTACATCATGTGAAAAGCGAATAATTATCGTATCTGTTTCGTATTTCTGATCATTTTTATCGATCGACTAAGAATTTGCCTGTTTGGCGAATATTTGGCAGTTAAAATTATCTAAAAACTGAAGTTTTTAAAAGAGGTAATCAACCTACTTAAACACCTTTAATCTGCGTAATTTCGTGGAAAGATTTTTCTTACGATGAATAACTTTAAAGGATTATTGTTCAAAAGACAAACACCAGACTAAAAACGTCGTCACTTCCAAAAGAAGGAAACTATTGCCATCCTGAAGGATAAACAACTGAAGTTCGTTAAAAATCTCGCACGACGAGCTTTCGGAGATGTGAGTGCGGTCAAGGGTTCTAAAGAAGATGGAAAAGCAGCCGTTGAGAACATTCGGGCTGACAGGACTTGCAAGAGGGAAACAACTCATTGGAAATAATTCGACCATCTCAACGTCTTGCCTCTGCTCGATTACATACCTTGCGATGGCTTCGATCTCTTTATGATGCCGCTGCACTCCAAGGCTCTTGATTCCATGCTGACAGGAAAAAAGTTCCGATCCACTCCTACAGTCTTTGATTCTGTGAAATATTGGATGTTGGGTTTCCTGTCCAGGTTGGCCTATTTGCCACCTTGACCTCAAGGCATGATGATAACGGCTGCTAACACAACTGTTCTGTTGGATTACTCGTGCATCAATACGACCAGAAAACCCGTATCAAGGTGAGTGGCTTTCTTAATTTGGAAATACAAGTTCAATACAGTTGAACCAACTTATAACGAAATAGTTAGAACTTTCATAACATTCTTTAAAGTAGCTGTTTTCTTGTATAAGAAAATACCAGCAGGCAGCAAAAAATTCTTATTATAGTATAGTAAAAATGTTATTGTTTTGCTATTCCCAACTTAGACTTGATGTCAAAGATAAAATAAATTTCACTTTGACATTTAGGTGTAGTAATGGCGCACTTTAGACCCAAGACCAAGATTCTAGACCCAGGAGTCTTTTCATTTTTCAAATAAATAGTTTTATACAGTTAACCAGCTTGTAACGCATTAGTTAGAACTTCTGACAAGTAGCTATTTTGCTTATCAAAATATTCATGCAGCATGGAATTTTTACAGAATTTTTATAGGGTGATAGTAAACTTTTTCAAAAAAATAAATAAATAAATAAATAAAAATAAGAGTGGTGATAGTATACATCAAGACGAACAATATTTGCAATAGAAACTAGCGCCGCATTACACTCATAGTGTCAGAAAAGAGTAAAGTTACATATCCACGTTGAATCTTCAGCGTGGAATTAACTAATTTAGGAGTTTCATATTTCCATTCACATCAGAGAAAGACTCAAAGTAACTGCTCAAAGTAGCGTCCGATGGCGTCGTTGCCCAACCCACACCGGCGAATGAAAGACTGTCGCACCCTCTTGTAGACTCGTGGTGTTGATCTTGCCCTTAACAACGATTCTTGAGACTAGATCTTCCAGTGAGTCCACGGTTGTCTCGTACACCAGTGTTTTCATGTGCCCCCAGAAGAAGTCCAGTGGATTAAGGTCCTAGGATTATGGAGTCCAAGCCACAGGTCCACCACGTCCAATTCACCGTCCCGGATATATCGCATTTAGGAAGTATGGGATATATAAGTTTACTCTTTTCTGATGGCATTATGAGTGGAATACGATTCTAGGTTCCATTGTAAATATTGTTCATCTTTAAGATGGAGTTATGGCGGGTATTTCAACACTCATAAATGTGTTAAAGTTTTCAATTGGAGAAATTCAACACATGACACATTTTATTGCAGTTAATTTCTCTTTGCTAGTCACTAAATTATAGAGGAATTGCTATCTCTAAATAAACCTTGACTGGTAATTGTCAATGATCAAACTTGAAACATGTTTTCGCAGTTATAAAGATATCCTTTCTTCAATATGTAATGACATCCAATGACTCTACTTGGTAAAAAGTTTGATGATGTGTCTCATGTTAACTTTTGGTAGAATATATCGAAGATAAAAAAAATGCTGTAAGCCGGTGCAAGTTGTTACATGTTACTTTGAGATAAGTATCTAAATAATCATTTTCTTGTTGTATCTCTATTTACAGGTCTCAATAAAGTAGATACTCTTCTTGCATCTGAAGACGTTGCTGATTTTCTTTCTTTTGAGGATGATAAATATCCTTGCATGGGAGGAACTCCAGACCCAAGTCATATTCCAGAACTCGTAACTGACCCATTCCTCCTATCCATAGAAAACGATGGTGACAGCGAGCGTATGCTGCAAGAGTTCAAGGAGCTACTGGATGACGTCATATCCTCTATAGAGCATGAGCACGTGACGTCACACGGGCAATTTTGCCCTTACGTTTCGTGACGTTTTCAAAACAAAATACGCGTTTGCTTAGTAGTATGAAAATTTTCATTATTTCTGTATTAAAAACGGTTACTTTTAAAACTTACAGTCATTTAACCTCTAATTCTACTAAATTTATCTTGTTGGATGGATATTTTTAATTAACCAGAAAATAAAATATTTACTTTAATTAAAATATATATACACGATTTTTTTTTTTTCAAGAAAAATCGTTGCATATCTTTCCCTTCATGCTCGCATATACATTGCAGAATTTACCAGTCAATGTATGTATCTTTAGAGCGCTAGTTAGTGACCACAGTAAAAATGAGTAGTAGTGTACATTGACTTAAAATCATTTAAAGTGCACATTAGCAAATGAAGTCTTTAAATATATGTTGTTATTCAAGTATTTTAAATAACTTATTTTCATCACAAAGATAAATTTCGATGTTTAAGGGGTTTAGTTTCAATATTTATTTGCCATCATCGTCCGTTTACCGTTACAAGCTATGGTAAAAATAATGCCCTTTTGCCCTTACGTTTCTGCGCATTCTACCACGCAGGTTGTTTATTTACACTCGTGCCCATGCTCTATAGACGCAGATCTACCAACGAAACATGCTATTGAAGGAAGCCGAGTTGAAGAGTCTGACACAGCAGGTAAAATCAAATTACACTTCACAAAACTATTTTTCGTTGCGGACAGGATACTTTCCTATTACAATTTTAGCAGGACTTGATTTAAACTAATATTTTAGGTTATTTTCTGGACCATTCTGTAAAAGAAACGGAAATAGATGTATTCTTCTTATTTTACTAAAATTAGGCATACTTCTATGATGCATTTATATAAAATTGTCCATTTCTCTTTGTAAGTTAGTAAATTTTAGAATAAAAAATTACCATCTCTAAACTTTGACTGGCCATTGTTAATAATCTTACTTGAAACATTTCTCGTCATTCTTCAAGTTTTCCTTTCTGCAATATTTAAATGGTATTCAATGACTGCTGGTAAAACGTTTGACGTGTCTTTTGTTGGTTAACTCCTGTTATATATTTAATACTAAAAGTACACCCTTTCTTTGTACGGAATATAAACTGTAAAGAAACTTAAAATTCAGAATCGTGTGCAAATTCCTGTAGTATTCTAGATGACATTGGTTATCAAAACATTCTATTGAAATATTTAAATTAATGCTCCTAAAAAAAGTTTAAAAATCTCTGAAAATCTTTCAGACCTGAAGAATAAAACATCCTGGTCCCGTTTGTAAACAAATTTATAAAAAATATGAAATTGAATCGATACATGCCAAAATGAAAACCGTAAAATTGTATGGGAAAATATATCCGTATTACTTAATATTCTCGTAGATTAGAAGATATACCCGTGCATTAGTAGAAGAATACCCGTACTACAATATATGAGTTTCAAAAATATTTGAACTAAAACAGATGACGTAATAAAATGAAAATGTTAATCCGTGTTAATCTTTAAACTTGAAGGTCGTAATGGATATAATAAAGTCAAAAATGCAATTTCGATATTATTTAAATTGGAAACATTTCTTTATTATTTAAATTGGAAAAGATTTAATAAAAATCGTCTGCTGCTTAAACACGTTGGATTTAAATCCGTTGCTAAGATTCCATAATTATCAGTATAATTAATCAGTATTTTTTCACAGTTGTAGGACAAGGTTCAGAATATAGGGAGATAAAATAAATTGAATGTTAAAATAATTTTGAATACGTAGGAATATTCTTTACTGTTTCGATTCTAATTTGCATTGCGGTAATCCTTTATTTTTACAAAATTGACAATTTAAATAAATATTTCAGATCTTTCGCCATAGAAATACATACAATGCAGGGCTACTTATCTTACCCCCAGAGTCACCTGGATGATTGTCTCAAACGATATTGGCGTTTTCTTAATATGAAGTTTTAACTCCTTATTTGTTCCTTCATGGTCATAATTCTTACATTGGTGGTCTCCTCCCTAGAAGGTACTTGGGGAATTAATCAGGATTTTTCCATATACATAATATATTCTACGTAACAACTTAAAGGTTGGGTGCTATAAATTGGTTTTAATACCCCAAAACATATAGTCCTAACTGCGAATTTAACTTCGTCACTACCATTGCTTATGCCGTCCTCTGCCTCAAAATGATATGGACTAATAGCATATAATGAATAGCATATAATGAACTAATAGCATATGTGAATTACTAAATTCTGGTTATCATTAAATGAATTAATTTGTTTCTTTAACTATCTTCTACAGATTTCAAGAGCACAGACGGACTATCTCCTTTTGAGAACTTTGCAGACTTTTCTATCTTCGGGACTGATTCTATACTTACTGCGGTAACGTGTCACCCCTGATCGAAAATCAAGTGACAACTAAAGATCTGAATGACGATGTTTTTCCTTCAGTAGAAACGGCTCTTATAGAATATATATAAGATGTGATCCGTAAATTTAGGTTAACATTTTGGCACTGAGCTTGTCGACTAAGTACTAAGCTAGATTGGTTACTAAGTGATGGCTCAAACTGGGGGGAGCCACTTCAAATCTATTATTTTCCCGAGCATTTATGTTTCTTCCGAATTTTTCAGCACAAGTGACGAAATTGCAGTAATATTCGGCGGGAAGATTATATATTTCTTGAAAATCTTTTTTAAAATGATATATTTCTATTGATTTACTCGGATATTATCAATAGATGAGGGGGCGCATCCAATCAGGGTAGCAGGTTCGGGTAACAGATCGTCTTTTATTGTTCCGCAATATTTATATAAGACGCAGAGCATTTTTTAACTAACTTTTCACGAACCAAAATCGTGGCAAAAGAAGTATAATCGAAATTTGTTAACATGGGGAAAATTTTCGCCTTGAATAGAATGGATTTTATTTACACAACTAAACCAACTTCGTTAAGAGCAGGATAAAACACAAAATTAATAGTATCGACCGGTTTCGAAGGCCAACACATAATGTCTTTGTCAGGACACGCAAGAAACGCTACCTTTACTTGTGAGAGAAAGGTCGACGACTGGTCGGCAATATTTCTGTCGCGTGTAAAAGTTACACTTCTTGTTTGTCCTAAAGAAGAAAACTGTTTCAGCCTTCGAAACAGGTCAGTACTATTAATTTCGCATTGTGTGCTGCTCCTAATGAAGGTATTTTACTTTTATTGCTTCAGCAGCAGTTTGAGGCGTAGGTACATTTTGTTGACTTTCCGTACACTACTTCGTAATATATGTGCAAAGTATTGGAATGAGATCGAAAATTGGAGATCGAGTTTTCAACGAATTTAGACATTTTGGACACTTTGAAACACGAATCTGGCTTCTTCAACATGACGTCTGTGTCTAACGTGTACAATGCATGTATACATTTATGCTAAAAATATGTCAGACCCTTTTACATAAAGTTTAAGTCATATCATCCCAAATATCTTATCGTACTATATTTTCATTTATTTGCAGGCTTCGATTCACCTAAAAAGAAGAGAAGCCTGCCTGATCGCCAGAATCAGAGCGTGGTTCAGGAAGATATTTAAAAGCCAAAGAAACAATTAGTCCGCCCAATAAGTAATGGTGAGAATAATAAATTGTACAATGATCTCGCCTGCAGATTATGTGGCAAATGTTAATGCATATAACGACTACTAATCTCTACTCAATCACGACTACGAATTTCTACTCAATCACGATTACGAATCTCTACTCAATCACGACTACGAATACTCAATCACGACTACTTCTTACGATACCATCTGAGACAACGTTACCATCTGAGTTTCACACTGTCACATGAATACGGTGCAGCTTCCTTCCACAAGGTCCTCCCATGAAGGCATCTCATGATTTAATTATTTTTTCTTTCGGTCTTTATGTATCCAGATATTTTATGTGCTGTTTTATTGTTATTTACCTCAATTTTTTATATTGTTTGTTTAGTAAGAGTGCAATAGGCCTCCAGAGAGATACCACTCTAAAAAAATCGCGCGGACAGCTGTACCTCTATGCATAACGTGTACAAGAAAATCAGGCTTAGAAGTAATGGCTTGATGATAATCAGGTGAAGATATTTTGAGTAACTTCGTCAGATGGGCATAAATTCCAAACATTTAAAGTGGGATGCACGTATTTTTCTTGACTAGATATTAATCTGAGCAAAAGATAGGGGGTGAAAATGCATGTAATACATTTCCTCTCATCATCGGAATAACATCTATGCTAATTCAACTCGGCACTCGGAACGCAACTCTGAGGAAACATTTTAATTATTCCTCTGAGTATTTATTGGCTTAAAAAACAATTATCAAGTGTAATAACTTGTATGAAATTTAAAGAAAATATAAAGCAAAAAATAAATAAATAAATAACTTACGATACTAAAGCGATACCGTTCCTACCAACTTTGATACTGGAATTCAGTCTTACAGCAAACAGAACAAGAAAGATCAATCATGCATAACCATTGATTATGAAACACTTTCCAACTGAAATGTAATTTCATTTGAAAATTTCTAAAATGTGATACATTCAGTGGTGATATCTTTTACATTATCACAGAATTACAGTAATTTATTATACTTAAATACTTAAAACTATATCGAAATATAAATCATCTGATTCTTTATGCAAAATCAATGAATATTTTATTCATATAACTTGTATTCCAGACTCCAGAGCTAAATAATTTTGTGTGAAAAAAATTCAGCAATTCTTATGTAATTCATCTTATAATCGCTTGAGTTATTTGCATTCTGCATATGTTAAAATTAGGCTTCGTTGAGGAAATAATAAAAGTTTAGGGATCATTTAAAATCACAACTATTGTAATTGCATAGGCACGGAATTCAGATACCCAGATAATACACAGATGCACAGATAATATATGTGTGTATGTGTATGTACTCAAAGTACTGGAATCGTGCCGAAGATCGGAACTCGAATTTTCAAAGGATCTACACGTTTTGGGACTTCTAGAACACGAAAAACTATTTTTAGGAAGACGTCTGTGTGTGTAAGGGTGTATCTGTGTATGTTTCTGTATGTCTGTGTGGACATTACATCCACTCTAATTGAAAAAACTGATGGACCGAACTTCATACAATTTGGTAGGTATGTTTGTTGTGGGAAATCCTGATGTTCATTAGATTATAGTACGATTCGTAATAAAAGAATCTGCCTTCTTTGCGAAATGGCCGCAGAAATTGCCTTTATCCACTCTAGCTAAAAACTAATGGAACAAATTTAACAAAATTTAGTGTATAATATTTCAATAACTTACAAGTGATTTATATACCAAATTTAACAAAATTTTGTATATAAATCATTTGTAGGTTATTCTAGTACGATTCGAGAAAAAGGAACGGGCTATTTTTGCGAAATGGCCCGCAAAAATCGTTATATATAAAAATAAAAGACTACGTGTGCTCAATTATATCAATTAAATTCCTATTTTATACATGATTTTTGACAACAAAAAGAATAAGACTAACCCCATTATTCTAGGACTAGCCATTCTTGAGATATTCTAGTTTTTTTTTTGCGTTTTCGCTACTCCACCTTTGACAAGAAGTCCAGCTATCAAATGAGAACCAAATTTAAGTTTAACGTGTAAATTCAATGTCATTTAAAATACTTATGGTTGTTATTTTGTGCAGATAAACTCAAATTATTATTGAAGAAATAAAGAGAACGAATATGAGTCTGCAGGAAAAAACATGTGCTGTCCACATCAGAATTTTTAACAATATTACAACAATGATTTATAGAAGTGAACGGGGATTATTTTCAGGCCATTTCGAAAAAAATGTATGATCTATATTTAAAGATCCATCAAATTTTTGTCGAATAAAATGTTCAACAAATTTAAGCTGTGTACCAAATTTTAACTCTCTAGGACGTAGGAAAGTGCATTAAAAATGCCATCAAATAAGTACATCATCAAGAGTTAAATAAAATTTAAAAAATCTATCTGTTGTTTATTCATTGATTCCTAAATACTTGATATTGTTTCATTTATATACTGCCCTTAATTGCTGAATATTTTAGTATTTACGACTTCGTAAATTATAGTGCTTACTGCCCGGTTGTTTTTTTTCTGTAGTTATATCCATGTTGTAAGTATTTCATTCTTACTTTGCTTGCTACTTTCTTAACTAATTAATTTTATAAAATTAATTAGTTAAGAATTTAAGCAATTTTTAACATGGGATAATAATAGTGAAGCTGAATATTGAACTTGTTTTTTAAACACTTAAGTTTTACATACAAATAATAAAAGGAGAGTACTTCATAAAACAATATTTTTCGCTTTTTACTTGTTCTTCATGAAACACTTGATAAATTTTCTAAAACTTGGATAAAATGGAAAAAAAATTTCCTCGTTCTGTCATATCAGTCGCAAAGTGTTTAGTCAATGTTAAGTCAACTTTTGCCGTATTTTTCTCAAGGACTTTTGGCAAAAGACTGACAAGTCCCCCTCCCTTTCAAAGCCTAAATATCGGGTTCTTGTCGAAACATGAGATAGATACACTTCTCTAGATCTTTTGATTTTGTGTTTGAGAAAGTTTAGAAGTGCAGAGACAGGAGGGGGGAGGGGGGGGGGGGGGGGGAGGAGGAGGCGAAACTTTCACTGGAAGAGTTTGAAAGCTTATTTGCTTTTTTTAACAAGTAAAATGATTAACACTCAATTCTACTTATAGAAGAAACCACGGTTATGCGTTCTTCGATTTTACGATTTTTCCAATTCGTTCCTTCGTTTTACTTCAATCTCAATATTTCCTATAAAAATGTGTTTTTCCTCATTTAAAATGTTTTTCCAATCTCTCATTTTTTCCGCTTCCTACACTGTCAAATGTTGGTGTCGAATCAGATTTCTGTGTATTTCTTCGAGTCAAACCAAGAAAAATTTAAATTAATATAAAATCTTAGTATAAATATACCATGTACAAATTTGTGTGTATATACAAAATTGTACATACAAATTTGTGTGTATACAAATGCGCAATGTGTATACAAACTTTTATACGAATTTGTAATATACAAATACTATATACAAATTTGTGTGTCAAACTTTTTCGAAAGAAAAATACAGCCTTCTTCTTCAGGACGGACAAAGAATTGAGCTTTACTTAATCGAGCAAGTTCGGCATCTGCGGTAGAATAATAGCAGATGAGGTTGAAGGTAGGATAAAAGTTGCCATTGCCGTGAGGGAAAATGAAGAAAGGTAAAATCCATTAGGTAGGAAATGAGTAATATATTGCTCGAGATATTGCATGGTTTTCAAATAAATTTATCCAAAAAATTACATAAAATGTAAAAAGAGCATCATTTAACAGTATCACCTATTCATATGCAATATTATGCAACAAGTCTGTTAACATCATTCTCGTGAATGTAGTTCATTTCGTTCACGAGAGAAGTTATTTTTTGCAATAGTTTTTGTATTTGGACGCCTTAGAATTCGTCAATATTCATTTATTTAACGGGATATAAATTAAATGTCAATTGCCTTTTCGGATGTCAATTTTACACGTGAATATGAATAAGCCATTCTGTTTGTACTACTCGTAATAAGATAATAATGTACTAATAAGCATTGCGCTATGTAGCAAAAGTCATGTGCTGCCCGCACCATAATTTTGAATTTTGTAATAGTCTGGTTGATTCTTTTACTGCATAGATTTTCTTACATTCATATAAAAAAAAATCTGATGCGGGTAGTACATGATTTCCCCTATATAATGCAATGAATTTACATATTGCCCAGTGAAAAGATAACGTGCACAATGTTTTAAATATTGAATTAAATACAAAATACAAAACTGTTACACCAAATATCGTCTCGTGAATGGAATGAACTAGATCCACGAGAATAATATTAACAAATTTATCGCATAATATTATATTACATATGAAAAGTGAATATATTTCACAATAGTTAATACTTTTCTAATTTAATTTGTGTGTTTAAAGTGAAATAGCTCGGGAACGGTTTATGCTAGAGTTCTAAATTTTGTGTCATTCGTTATCTAATGAAAAATTGCATACGATATGATTATTTATGTAACATTATTGAATGTTCTGATTTACTGATGATTTTATCAAAATTTCATTTAAATAATTTAGGGTTTTTCGAATAATTGTTTGCATTTAAAATCAGTAAGCTACCAGTATTTACTGATTCTAATTTTTATCCCAAATTATGTTCGAAACACTCCATTCGTTCGTGAGATATTGTCCTCACGCACACACAGGGGCGTATTTAAGAGGGGGGTTAGAAGTTCACCCCCCCCCCCTCGAAATTGAAAAGTTTCAAAACGCTTCCAAAACACACATGTGATAAAAAAAAATACACTGTATCCCCATTCATTTTGTCGCTATTTTTAAATTAAAAGAAATAACCCGTTTTAACCTCCAATAAATAAATAAAAAAAAATAGTAATTAAAAATGGAATAAGCGCTGAGATTTTAAAATCAATTTTTTCGATCAGATTTCATTTCAATTCAATTCTGCTCAGATGATGTCATGGGTACAAATATTGGTACATACCGGAGGTTAAAGTCAATTGACTGGGGGACTCTAAAAAACCAGAACAAATTGCGTACTGAGATTTTAGAAATAAAGAAGTCAAAAAGTGCTTCCACTACTGGGTCACTGTACGCCTCCTACTGTAGTAAAACTCGAAGGGGAAAATTCCAGTTTTTAAAACTGATAGAAGAAGCTAAGACCAAAAGCCAGTAAATTTAAAATTTCACCCGGACAGAAAATATTAAGACAACTTACTTTTTTTATTTTACTTATTTCTTAATTTACTTGACAAAGCCCGAGAATTTTTTAAAATATTTCACCCCAGCCTAAGCCGTCCCGAAAGTACTCAAAACCATCCCAAACACGGCCCGGCTCGAATTGTTTTGTAATACATACATTAAAGCCTTTTACCTCGTATGATAATCCAAATTTGCATTTAAGGAATTAAACACAAGTTATTTTGCATATAGTAATAAATTAAAAAGAACCCAAATTTGAAAAATCTATACAAATCAAGAATGGGCATTACTGTAAAGTGTGTTTTTATTTATCATTTTGGTTTAATATCAGAAATTAAATGAGAAAACGGCTCTTCACTGAGAATATATTTAAAAAATATTTTATTCACCCAGTTATCAATGAACAATGCAATGTCCTTTTGTTAGAGCTCATCATCACCAAATATTCTTGACGGCAGTGGTTGCAAAACAATATGTCATATCCTACAATTGTTAATATTTTTAAAAATGCGATTAAACTTTTTATGCAAATACACATAGGAACATAGGTATTACTTTCTTTGATTATGACATAGTTATGAGTACATTTAACAATTAAAAATTTTAAATTAAAAGTGGTAGATATTTAAAATACAAATTCAAGGACAACAATTCGTCTTATCCACAAATTAATTTGAAATTATAACAATTTACTCAAATAAATTTTCATTCGATATTTGTTATCGGAAAGAAATCGACGGAAGTGTTTTACTTTAAGAATATAATTTATTTAAATTTTATAATTTAAAAACATTCTGAATCTAATAATTTAAATTAAAATCACAGAAAAAAATTGAAAATAAAATAATGTTATATTTTAAGTAAACAGTGCCTATTCGCTGTTTTATTTATTTTGATCCGGTCCAACCGTACCCGAATTTCATAAGACGTGGCGAGCCCGGCCCATGGGGTAGGTCAGGCTTAAGTACACGAGCTAAGTTGGTCTCAAGCTCACGAGCCAGACCCGAGTCCGTACAGACCTCTAACTTGGAACCCCTTCAGATTGATATTTAAAACTGAACCCTCCCCCCCAAAAATTGAATTTCAAAATACGCCACTGCGCGCGCGCACACACACACACACATCACCTTAAAAACGATCGATTAGAGTTCAAGAATTCTTAAAACGTGCTCTTCCCTCTAAAACTCGAATTCGAATTTTCGACCCCGTCACTATAATTTCTCTATACATTAATTATACTATGTATATAGGGAAAGTAACTTCGAAAGTCTTTTTATGAGAATCGCAAGAGTTCAGGTACTTCAAACTGATGATCTTCATTGAAAGTTTAATCCCAATTCCCGCGATCTATCATTTGAAAACTCAAAAAAAGGGAAAAAAAAATAATTTCGAGTCATTTTGCTCATATGACGGGATAAAATTGCAAGAATTTAGAAACAGCTGTCCCGCATGTTATTTTCACAACCCGCCCTCGTTCAAAAGTGACTACAAACTTAAATGGCGACAAATATAAAGCTATAACTCCGGAATACAAATGGAATGGCCAGGGAATTCCTGAAATGTGTATCAAGCGGAGATGGAACCGTATATATATACGATGAAACGACCGTACATAATCCGAAAATTCCCAAACCTTATAAAGTCGAATTTCTTCTATTGAAGTTTCTTTCTTTCTTTTTTTTTTTTTTTTTCGAAATCTTTAAGATCGTAGTTGACATTTTCCAGTATTTTTTTTTGCGCCATTTTTTTTTCTCTCAAAAGGAAAACTATATGTTTGCTGCCATTTGAGCTATCACGTGATATGTTGGGTCAATCTGTGTCATCGTTTCCAGATTTTTCTTATATTTTTTAATAGGATTCACTGTGGGAGGAGGAGGAGGAGGAGGGTGTGTGCTTTGAAAAGACTATCGAATTCTTGTCAAAATATTAGGCGATTTTATTATTTTTTTTTCTTCAAGCACACTCTCTTGATTCTGTACCCGAGAAAGTTTCTAACGGTTGGATACTCTTTTATTTCTAGTTTTAAAGCTTTTTGAAGAGGGTAGGGGGATATTTTATTATTTTTGATGTCGATACTTTAAACTTAAGAAATTGATACTGGCCCATATGGTTTTATTTTTGGTACTTTTAGAATTCGGAATTCAGGTTTATTTTTCTGGAAGCTTTAGAATATGTTAACTAGAGTACACTTTGCATTCAGGGTTTCGAAGTTCTTAAGCACCCCGATAACTTTGTAAGGGAAGGTCTACTAGTATACACCATAGGTCTATCTCTAGTAAAGTGATCATTCTTTATTGAATAAAAATAATTGCAGTTTCCTTAGCGGAGAATTTAAAAAGTTAGGATAATGAACCCGGCAACAAAAAGAGATATATAGAAAAATCCAATTACAAAGTTGTAAAGCATTGTCTAATTAATAGGAATAGACATCGAGAACAAAAGAAACACGTATATAGAAATCAATAAATACCTCGAATTATTAGGGACTGGAAGACGGTGACACCTGCAATGATTGTTAAAGTACGTGGTTATTTTTTTTACTCGAATTCAAATGTGCATTGTTGTTGACGAAGGTTATCTGGAACACGCTGTATTGAATTTCCATGCATCTAAGTGTTGTTTATTTTAACATTCTTAAATATGACAGCTGTTTCTCCCAAATCACTTTGTGTCAAATAAAAGCCTTCTATAACAGTTTTATTGATGATTCATACAAATTAGACAATGCTCATTTACTTTGTATGATTTTTTTCGTTTATCTTGCTTTGTTGCCGAGATCAACATGATCCTAGTTTTTCAAATTCTCCGCTAGGGGACGCTGTAACCCCTCCATCGGGCCTGATCACTTTACTACAGATAAATTTAACATGTACAACTCATGGACATTTCCTTACAAGGACATGTCCATGAGTGTACATGTTAAGTGTACACATGAGTGTACATGTAAAATGTACCATGAGTGTACCTGTTAAGTGTATGCATGCGTGTACATATAAAATGTACTATGAGTGTACATGTTAAGTGTACACATGAGTGTGCATGTAAAATGTACCATGAGTGTACATGTTAAGTGTACATGCAAAATGTACCATGAATCTACATATTAAGTGCATACATGAGTGTACATGTAAAATGTACCATGAGTGCACATGTTAAGTGTACGTATGAGCGTACATATAAAATGTACCATGAGGGTACATGTGACGTGTACACATGAGTGTACATGTAAAATGTACCATGAATGTACATGGAAGAGCATTTCCTTCAAGTTATTGGGTTGGGGTGCTTAAGCATTTTTCTATCAACTTTGTATATAAAAAGAGTGCATTTCTTTCCTTTTTTTTTCTTGATTAAAAAAGAGTTCTATTGTCCAAAGCTTTCCAAAACACAGCGTCAAAAGATATTGAAAAGTGTATCTTAGTGTATCTGTCTATTTTGATACAAACTCAACCGAACATAATGCAAATTTAATTATAATGCAAACAGATAATATGTTAGTAATTACATGGTTGGAACGGGAATTAATCGAATTTGAAGATATTTCAAAGCTTTTGTCTTTTTTTTATGAAATAATGGGATAATTTTTGAAACAATGGTACACACAATATATTTTGAAATAATGGGATAGACTCTAAAAGGGGGGGGGGGATAATATTTAGAACTACGTATGAATTCTAACTTGTGTGAAAATCTATATGTCAAGCACTGAACTGATTGACTGGTTTGGTGATATATGAAAAACTATCGAGTACTTTTAGTCAAAGTTTTTGTGTCATTCGTTCCGTCTTAGCTGTGAAACCAAGGAAAAATTTTAAAATCACGAAAATTCGAATTAGGCGGGGGAGGGCGGTTGGAAGACATAAGCAAAACACTTAAAACCCCTTTTCAAAATGATCGAGCATTTACACTCTAGCCATAATCTCGGTGTGAGTCTTAGTCGATCTGTCTCAGCTTCCAGATCAATGGAAAGGTCTGTTATTTTGATAATTAGAATTTGGGGTAAAGATGTAAATGAATAATAAAAGAACTTACATCTCTCCGCCTTAAGGAAGTAATAAAAACATTTTATGTCCTTTCGCCGCCATTAATATGTCCTTTGCTGCCAAAAATTAAACTGCTCAGTCATTTTGTCATACGCGGAAATACGATTCCTTATATTTTCTCATTTACCATGTTAACAGATTATAAAATGTGCTTTATATGTTTAAATCTGAAAGGTTTCTTATATTCAAAAATGTTGCCAACGACTTTTTTAAAGTCTGTATATGTAGCATTTAGTGACCACCGGCCATTTTGAATATGCGAAGCGCGAGTAGAAATGGATAGTTAGAGAGAAGGAGATAAAAAGATCCTATGGATGAAACCCTTGAAAATGCCATAACGCTTTGAGAATTATATCTAGGTGTCGCTAGTGTTAGTAAAGCACTCCATTTGATACAACAGAGAGGTATAGTATTTAGTATATGTATATTTGATTATTTTTAAATTAAGATTCTATAATTATCAGTATAATTAATCAGTATTTTTTCAGAGTTGCAGGACAGGGTTCAGAATATAGGGAGATAAAAATAAATTGCATGGTACAATATTTTGGAATACGTAGGAATATTCTTTATTGTTTCAGTTTTAATTTGCATTGCGCTAATTTATTTCTACAAAATTGACAGTTTAGATAAATATTTTAAGACTTTCGCCATAGAAATACATATAATGTGGGAGCGCTCATTGTATATCAGCACCACCTGAAAATTTGTCTCAAATGATCATTTTTCTCAGTATGGAGGTTTAACTCCTTACATTTACCTCCATGAACAGTAGTATTATCTCAGATTAACCAAACTCATTCAATTTATCGGCACCACTAATTTTTACTTTCCTTATATACATAATGTATAAGGAAAGTATTGAGACGGGATCGAAAATGCGAATTCGAGTTTTCGACGGGAGAGCACGTTTCAAGCATCCCTGATCACGAATCAAACATTTTTGAAGTGATGGCTGTGTGTGTGTGTGTCAGTGAGTCTGTGGAGACGATAACTGACGAACGAATAGATCGATTCGAACGAAATTTGGTACAAAAATCACAATCTATAAACACTGGAAGTCTATTGTTTTTATACCCAATCGAATGTTCAGAACTCCCCTAAATTTTGGAGTGAAATTTTGAAAAATTCGTCAAAAAATCAAAATTGCTAATAAAGTTACGCAAATAGACATTTCTTATGTAATTTTTCATTAGAAAACGATTGACATAAATTTTAGAACGCTAACATGAACCGTTCTCGAGATATTGCACATTTTTCAAAAAATTATCAAAAAGTCATAAAATAAAAAAAAATATTTCCTATTGAGAAGCATGTTCACTTTTCATGTGTAACACCATGCGATAAATTGGGTGACATCATTCTCGTGGATTTAGCTCGTTCCATTCATGAAAAAAGATACTTTGAGTAATACTTTTGTATTTGAACGCCAATAGTTATTTATCTGCTGTAAGAATAACTTATTTCTTCGTCCATAACGCTTGGCGAAATTTTAGCGACAAATTTGGCGAACTTTTTATTTGTTGCCAAATTAACAAAAATCTCGTCAAATGGATAAAAATGACGCTTAATCAATCAAAATGACAACTAATTGAAGAAAATTATATATCTTGGAAAGAATATAAGTATCTACTATAAGAGTAACATTTTTTTAACTGTAAAAGTTGTAAATTCATTGCATTATAAAAGGAAAGTAATGTGTTGCTCACATCAGATTTTTTTCTAACTTGATAAAAGAAAGTTTGAAAAATATATTAGAGAAAAAAACTTGCCAACTCATAAAAATGGACACATTTTTTTTTATCATTCTTATGCTGTAATCGGTGATGAAAAAAAAGAGACCCAAACAACATAGGAAACGTGAACAGATGAGAAAGTCGAGTGGAGTCCCTGACTTCAGATATTTTTCTGCGTTATACAAATCAGTGCTTCTTTTAAATAAAGCGACTCGAGCATTAACAGAATACATTAATAATACGTCCAAATCCCCCCAAACAACGTCGTATGCTTCAGCTAGTCCCTCTCGGATGGGAAATTCAAACTTCGAAATAAAATGACCATCGCAAATCCATTTCTTGACCGAATGCAATCACAGAAATAGCCAGGGTTCCGAAATAAATGCAATGCATGCGAAAGACATAAAATAGCCCTTTCTTTAATCGCAGGCCTACTTTCAATATAAAAAGGAACAGATTTTTCAAACTAAGAATGTTTCTGACGTTCACTTTATTTCAGATTTCCGAAGGTTTTCGATCCCCCCTCTCTCCTCCCCCCCCCCTTTGTTCATTCCTCCTTGGTCATCTTAGAGCGTTTCAAAACCACGTGACCACATTTTACGGGGTAGCCATGGGATAGATAGAGGCTCCATGTGACCTCTGAACCGCAAATGGGCTGTCTTGTCCCGCGTCCTCATATACTTTTGGCAGAAGAGAGACGCAGGCGTAATTTAAATTAGATATCATTCCGAGCGGAAGAGAAATTAAAAGGGTACAACTCAACTCAACTCGCCTCCTGCGACGTCCGAATGCTTGATATGGCCGTATTTAATGATGAAGGTAATAGAGTTGTTTCGATGTGGAAGGAAAAAGATTTAGTGGTAGTTATATGCGGAAGAAATATAAAATGAACGCAGACTTGAAATAAAGAGCATATAAAATTTATTTTAAAATAAAATGCAATAAATACATAGAGTTAGAGGCTCCACTGGGCTTTCTGATTAATTTATATTCTGTAGTATTAGACTTAATTTTATCTTAAAAACATTCGGCTGGAATCAAAGAGCGAATACATACTTGGATTATGGCCAAACGTGTTATGAAGTACACTACTTCGACCACCTAAGAATTTTGATGAATTACTTTATACATAAATGGGTCATTTTAATCAATTTTTACTATGTTTAATTTCCTATATATATTTATTATTATTTCATTTATACCTATATGGGTTGTTTTAATATCTACTATTTTTTACTATGTTAAATTTCCTATATATACCTATTATTTCCTTTATACCTATATGGGTTATTTTAATTTCTACTATATTAAATTTCCTATATATATCTATCATTTCCTTTATACCTATATGAGTTCTTTTAATTTCTACTATATTAAATTTCCTATATATACCTATTATTTCTTTTATACTTATATGGGTTATTTTAATTTCTACTATATTAAATTTCCTATATATACCTATTATTTCCTTTATACCTATATGGGTTATTTTAATTTCTACTATATTAAATTTCCTATATACACCTATATGGATTATTTTAATTTCTACTATATTCAATTTCCTATATATACCTATTATTTCCCTTATACCTATATGGGTTATTTTAATTTCTACTATATTAAATTTCCTATATATACCTATTATTTTCTTTATGCATATATGGGTTATTTTAATTTCTACTATATTAAATTTCCTTTATACCTACTAGTATATGGGTTATTTTAATTTCTACTATGTTTTACTATGTTAAATATTAACAAACCATCAAATCAAATGCAGAACTTTTAAGCAGATAATAATCTCAGCGTCAGAATTGTGAAGATTGAAACGCTATATACGATTTCGTTTACGCACTATAGTAAATAATGCTTTTTCACACATTGTTTTAAAAATTAACATAATTTTCGAAAATGAGGGGGGAAAAAATGAACTTTTAGCAGCGGAAGTAAAATTAAAAATTTTAAATGATGTCTTCAAAAGTTTGCGTCCGATTTTGGTGAATGTTTCCATAGAATGCTTATAATGATAAAATAATTGTACTTTAAATAAAAATATATGTTCTAAAATTTAAGAAAATTAGAATTGTGCAGTTTAAACCACAACTCCTGTCGCGACAAATGTCTATAGTTGTTGTTGTTGTTGAGACCCAGACCGTCCGACCTACCAGAAAGGCAAATGTCTATAGTGTCGTATCTCTTGCGCTCGGAAAACCATCTGCTCGATAAATTTGATATGAAAATGGCAAAGTTTCGATCTAATTTCAACTTTAAAGTTCATAACTTTTAAATGCACTAATTCGAGTTTTAAAAATAGCTCGACGGAGCGTACTGTCCCGGGACTTCAGTTAACCTTATACCGAGTTTCGAAGATGTCTAAAGCTTTGATTTTCAGCTACAAGCGACACAGATAGATAGGCATCGTCTTCTATTATGTGAGACAGCATTCTTCTTAATACAACTATTCATGACTAGTATAACCACTACCTAAAATCGCACTAAAGATTACCACTTATGTTTCTGGACATGCCATTTTCAGTTTTCCCGAAAATTTGAATGATGGTGTAAAGAACTTTGCCGCTCCAACCGGATTTCCGAACTGGCCAACCGACGCTCTACCGTTGAGCTACTGGGACGAAATTGCAAGCTCTTATCGTCGAAGTGAACTCTGTAACTGTACGAAACAAGTGTGCTAAAGAGTATAAAAAATAATTAATAATTCTACCGGAAATGAAGTGCACACACCATTGACCACCCTGTGAAACTTCCATCATAAATTTTTTTTGTTTCTATTTTAGATCTGAATCGCTTTATAAGATGGTAACAAAAATAAAGGTTAAAAGGAATTTTTTTCGAAAGATAATATTTTAGCGGAATATTTACCACTAGCATTATTTATATTATTTGGCAGCTTATATATACCCAATAAACTTCTTATAATACTTATCCACCCAATGACCGCATGTTCCTGAGCCATTCTCCAACTACAAGACGGAGATGACCGATGATGGGAAAAAAAATTTGCAATAAATGCCGCATCTTAGAAAAAAGAGGAGAAGGGGGGGGGGGGGAGGCATCGAACATTTAAACGTCAGAAACATCCCCCTTTTTGAAAAATTCCTATTCAGTTTCATCACTTAAAAATTTCAGCCGCCAATCGATGAAAGACCTAAACAGAAAAACTGCGCTCTTTTAAAAAAAAAGTTACCGGTACCCCCCCCCCCCCCCCCGTTCTTTTTTTTTTCTTCCTTCGGTCACCCCACCCTCAGAAAGATGTCTTCGACTTTAAAATGCCAACAAATAAAAACCTATCGATTTGATTTCGGTATAACTCTAAGCATTGTAAGGATATTTATAAAAGAAACGGTATATATTTAAGCCCGTATGAAAAGGAGGGAGATGTCCAGAGTAAAAAAATCCAGTGCCGAAAATGCAGTGCTTTCTTGAAAATTTATGACCATTTACAATAAGTTTTAAAAAATTATTAACAGTTTCGAGAAACAAGACTTTTCAATTAAAGTCAAAATTTTTAGTGCAATATTGTATTTAATAATTTTTCAGTCACCATTATTTGGTAAGGTCATTAACATGCTCTTGTAATTTGAATGAATCATGATACAGTTCAGTGAATTTTATTTAAAAAAGGGGGCGAGAGTAAAATGTTTTTAGTTCAGCTTACACCCTAGCATGCATGTCTCACAGACATACCTGATAAAATAAATAAACGGAAGAATAAATGTTTAAAATGCATCTTAGGGGTAGGGCAGCCCAGTGGTTAACCCGCGGGGATTGCACTTAGACGATTCCAGTTCGTGTCTCGTCTCTACCTAAACTGTTCCTCTGTTCACGCGGATAACGGGCACGTTAAATCTGACGGTTCATAAGTCCTTTTGAGAGGTTGGTGTTACGGAAAGAAGGGTACGTTCCCTGTGGATGCTGCCCATACTGGGTTCCGGTCTAAATAGGATAGCACGGTCCCAGACGTCCAAACAGATACCTTACACCTTCGGGTAGGTCGGACGGTCTGGGTCGAGCAAACAAACAAACTGCATCTAATTCCAGACTACATCCAAATTCAAGACAAATGTTATTTGTGTTGTGTGAAATGTGATGATGGATTAATTTTCTTATTTTATACATTTACTAGCAGTATTCCCATTCTTCGTACGTAATATATCATATAAAAAAACGCAAAATTCATAATCATGTGCAAATTCCTAAAATATTCTAAATGACATTGTTACTCAAACCATTCTATTAAAATATTTAAATTAATACTCCTTTAAAGAAGTTTAAGAATTTCTGGTCTTGCTATACAAAGTTATTTTCACAGGAAGATCTGAAGAATGAAAATTTCTGGTCCCGCTTGTAAACAAATTTGCAAAAAATCTTAAATTAAATCAATATATGCCAAACTAAAAGCGCTAAAATTGTATGGGAAGATTTACCGTACAATTACATTCTCGAATATTAGAAGATATACCTGTGTATTAGTAGATTACCTGTCTACAATATATGAGTTTCACAAATGTTTGCCAAAAAATAACAGATAACGTAATAAATTGCAAGTATCAATAATCCCAGTGATCTTTAAACCCGAAGGCCATAATTGATTCCAATATACTCCAAAATGCATACGCTAAGAGTATGTACCTTTAACTACTTAAATTCTCACAGATTAGAAGATATACCCGTGTATTAGTAGAAAACTACACGTATTACAATATATGAATTTCAAAAATATTTGCTAAAATAAAACATATAACGTAATAAATTGAAAATATCAATAGCCCCTTAATCTTTAAACCCGAAGCCTGTAATAAATGCCAATATTAAAATGAAAGCGCTAAAATTGTATGGGAAGATATATACCCGTACTACTTACATTTTCATAGATTAGGAAGTATAACCGCGTATTAGTAGAATACGCGTACTGCATAACCGTTCTTAGTACGGAATATATAATATAAAGAAACACAAAATTCACAATCATGTGCAAATTCTTATATTATTTATTCAAAACATTCTATTAAAATATTTAAATTAATACCTCTAAAAAAATTAATACCTCTAAAAATTAATACCTCTCTAAGTTTAAGATTCACTGTTCATCAACATCCCAGTTCCCTTTGTAAACAAATTTGCAAAAAATATGAAATTAAATAAATATATTCCAAAATGGAAGCGCTCAAATTGTATGGGAAGATATAACCGTACTACTTACATTCTTATAGATTAGAAGATTTACCCTTGTACTAATAGAAAAATACCCGTACTACAATATATGAGTTTCAACCGGTTATGTCAAAATAAAACAGATGACGTAATAAATTGAAAATATCAATAATCCCAGTAATTTTTAAACCTGAAGGCTGTGATTGATATAATCCTGTAGTCAAAAATGCAATTTCCATAAAATTTATTTTATATACATTTCTGTATTATTTAAATTGGAAAAGATTTAATAAAAATCGTCTGCCGCATAAATACATTGGATTAAAATCCATTGCTAAGAGACATGATATCATTTTCTTCAAATAAACTTACGGGAAAAAGTATTATCTGCATAATGCTATGTCCATGGAAGGTTTAACTGTGCGTTTTTTAACACTTTACAACAAAGTTGAAAAGTGTTTATGACTTTGTTCATTCTGTCTGTCTGTCTGTCTGTCTGTCCGTTAGCACGATAACTGCCGTAAAAATTACTTAATCAAAATGAAATTTTAGTATGTTGTTCAGACGGTCTGTAGGACCTATGGGAATATAAATGAATAATATCACCCAATTAGTTTTGGATTGAACTCGGGTTGAAAAAATGAAATACATTGAGCCCTATGGGACCTAATTTTTCAAACATTTTTTAAGCGGATTTAAAATTCACAAATTGCTTCGAAAATATTAGATAATATTCAAATTGTTCCATAAAATATATAAAAAAAAAATTCAGCGAAATATATTCAGTAGTTTTTTAAATAAAAATTAAAATAATAATTACACCTCTTATATGAAACGATTACGTGACCATGATATGAAACGATCACATGACCCACTTCAAAATGATATATGGCATCCATCTTGTTTCAAAATCGTGATTTTTTAAAGTTCTTTTTAATTCATATTGAGTGTTGTATCCGTCCTAAAACTACTTTATTTTTGCTTAAATTCTGTGCATCTACATACTGAAACAACGCAATGACAATATATTTGAGTTTAAATGCTCATCTAAATTTGATTATTTCTACAACTAAGCCTATTTTTCACCTATGTAAAATGTAAACAGCAAAATATGTAGAATGAGTTGTATTAGAATTCCTGTATTTTTTTAACACAAAATAATTTAGTCCATGGAGTCTGCATGGCTGATATGAATGAAATATTAATTGATTTTATAAAGAGAAGGACGATTTTTTTCGATGAAGTTTTAAGCATAGAGTTTAATTATTTGTAGCTCCATGGTCGTAAATAAAATGCTTAAATAAAATAAATTATTATAGTATTGTGATGAATGAAATGAATGGGAGAAAGTTATGAATGAAATGCTGTTTTTATAGAGAGATCCAGGCGTGTTATTTTTTCTATGACGTCATTTGAATTAATTTCAGTTGTTTTCGATGAAGTTTTCAAATATAATAAGTTATCGTAGTATTATGATAGTTTTTAAAATATTACCGTGGAATGTATTGCATTTTAGAGATATTTAAACCAGGCAATTTATATTTCAATGCCGTCATTTGTATGAAGTTCATTTTTTTCAATGAAGGTTTAAGTTTTCAAATATAATAAATCAATGTAGTATTGTGATAAGTTTTAAAATATTACCGAGGAATGTATTGCATTTTCGACTTTTTAAAAATAAAATTGCATTGAAGTTGGAAAGTGTTTCATAATCAATGCTTTAAGCATGATTGACCTTTCTTGTTAATTAATATCTAGACAACCCCTAGTCCTAAAAACTCGAAGGACTAAATTTTAAGTGGGGCTATTCCAAGGCTACCCAGAAAATTTCATAAAATTCAGTTCAGCCGTTCTCCCGCGATGATGAGACAAACATGCAAACAGACAGAAAGAAAGACAGACATATTTTCCATTGTATTTATATAGATTAATTCAAAGTCAGATTAATTCCGAGTTTATTTATACAGATTATTTCAATGTCGGAAGAAAAATCGAAGTATTAATTCCAATTGTAATGTGTTATAACCGAAATTATTTCTTTTAAATAACTATTTATATAACATACTCGACAGTTCTATCAAAAGAAAAGCACATTCGATGAAAATGTGAATTTCTCGTATTCCCAATTCGATTGAAATTAATACAGTCGCAATTGACTTATAAGTTCCCACATGATCTGACTGACATGTGTGATTTTTGTGTTTTAAAGATACTAAGAAGAAGATACTTTTTCTCAAAGAATCGACGTTTCTTACCAGTTTCAGAAAGGTTCTCATTTTGATAGGCGCGTATATAAATACGACTAGCAGATATATTTATTCGACGTTGTTCGTGAATTAAAATATGCGCAATGATATTGTAACTCTATATTAAAAGAAAGTAGCTGTCGCCATTTTACTTTCTTGTTCCTCGAGATTTTCTGCTTTGTACCGCAAAAACTATATTATACAAAAAAAATCTGATGTGGGCAACACATGACTTTCCTTATATAATGCAATGAATTTTCTACATTTACAGTAAAAAAAAGTAGATTATTTTTATAGTAGTTATTTATATTCTTTCCAAGATATTGAATTTTCATCAATGAGTCGTCATTTTCCATGTCGTCATCGTCAATGAGTCCTCATTGATTTAGCGTCATTTTTATCCATTTGGCGAGTTTTTCGTTAATTGAGCAACATTTTAAAAAGTCGCCAAGTTGGCGAGATTCCACCAAATTCGTCGCCAAAATCTCGCCAAGCGTTATGGACGAAGGAAAAAGTTATTCTTACAGCAGATAAATGACTATTGGCGTTCAAATACAAAAGTTTTACTCTAAGTATCTTTTTTCATGAATGGAACGAGCTAGATCCACGAGAATGATGTCACCCAATTTATCGCATAGTATTACATATGAAAAGTAAACATGTTTCTTAATAGGACATTTTTTTTTTTAATTTTATATGACTTTTTGATATTTTTTTTAAAAAATGTACAATATCTCGAGAACGGTTCATGTTAGCGTTCTAAAATTTATGTCAATCTTTTTCTAATAAAAATTTACATAAGAAATGTCTATTTGCGTAACTTTATTAGCGGTTTTGATTTTTTGACGATTTTTTCAAAATTTCACTCGAAAATTTAGGGAGGTTCTGAACATTCGATTGCATATAAAAACAATAAGCTTCCAGTGTTTACGGATTGTGATTTTTGTACCAAATTTCTTTCGAATCGATTAATTCGTTCGTCAGTTATCGTCTTCACAGACTCACTGACACGCACACACACACACACACACAGAGAGAGAGAGACATCACCTCAAAAATGTTTGATTCGTGGTCAGGGATGCTTGAAACGTGCTCTCCCGTCGAAAATTTGAAATCGAATTTGTGACCCTGTCCTAATACTTTCCTTATACATTATGTATATAAGGAAAGTAATATATAATGTGATACACGTGCAGAGAAAGGTTTGATGAACACACTGAAATAAACTTTTATATATATATATATATATATATATATTGTGTAAAGAACCTTGTTATCCCAACCGGGAATCGAACCCCGGATCCACGAACTGGTCAGCCGACTCTCTACCGTTGAGCTACTGGGACGAAACTGCAAGCTCTTATCGTCGAAGTGGATTCTGCACTATATCATACAAAATATAAAATTTGGTACACTTGTAGAGAAAGGTTTGATAAACGCGCTCAAATAAACCGTTTTTCGATATATGTATATATTGTAGTTTAAGAAATATTTAATGTCAAAATTAAATTGTAGTTTAAGAAATATTTAAAGACAAAATATTTGAGCTGCGAGTTTGCGTTCTGGATAGATTAACAATAGCAAGGCGACAAATTTTTGGACGCAGGTACCTACATTGTTGAACTTTTACAGGACAGAGCCTTTTTTTTTTATATTTCGATGTAGTTTACGAGATATTCTACTTTTTATGCATATTCTTTCGTATTGGCATTCCCATCGATTTTCTCTTGTCTTACGTACAGCTAAAACTATATCATACAAAAATATAGAATTTGGTACATGTATAAAGAAATAATAGGGTAACACGATGAAATAAACCGTTTACTGATTTAAACTTTATAGATTGGCTTGAAATAAGCCGCGAAGCGAGTTACGGGGGTTGGCGAAAAGTAGCAAGGAGGAGACAGAGCCCTCTAGTTCTTTAAAAAATTTTAGTAAAATATTTAATTTAATTCTCCTACAACGAAATATAAGAATTTCTGTTCTCGCTATACAAAATTATCTGCACAATGAAACGAATTTACAAAAATTATGAAATTTGGTTCAACATACGCCAAAAATGAAAACTCCAAAATAGTAGACATACATTCTCGCACCATATTTATCTCGTCTCAGCAACAGTTAAACACAATGAAAAATATACGAGTTTGAAAAATCTTTCTAAAATAAAGCTGATGACTTCAAATTGAAAATAACACTAATTCCCGTAATTTTATATCCGAAACTCGCAACTGATATAACCCAATCAAACATGGAATGCTGTTCGTTTATAATATTATATGCATTTATTACTTTCCTTATATACATAATGTATTACTTTCCTTATATACATAATGTATATATACATAATGTATAATGTATACATAATGTATTCCTTATATACATAATGTATCCTTATATACATAATGTAAGTATTGTGACGGGGTCGAAAATTCGAATTCGAGTTTTCGACGGGAGAGCACGTTTCAAGCATCCCTGATCACGAATCAAGCATTTTTGAAGTGATGTCTGTGTGTGTGTGTGTGTGAAAGTATGTGTGTGTGTGTGTGTGAAAGTATGTGTGTGTGTGTGTGTGTGTGTGTGCCAGTGGGTCTGTGGAGACGATAACTGACGAACGAATGGACCGATTCGAACCACATTTGGTACAAAAATCACAATCCGTAAACACTGGAAGCCTATTGTTTTTATACGCAATCGAATGTTCAGAACCCCCCTAAATTTTCGAATGAAATTTTGAAAAAATCGTCAAAAAATCAAAACCACTAATAAAGTTACGCAAATAGACATTTCTTGTGTAATTTTTCATTAGAAAACGATTGACATAAATTTTAGAACACTAACATGAACCGTTCTCGAGATATTGCACATTTTAAAAAAAAATATCAAAAAGTCATATAAAATAGAAAAAAAATCCTATTGAGAAACATGTTCACTTTTCATATGTAATATCATGCGATAAATTGGGTGACATCATTCTCGTGGATCTAGCTCGTTCCATTCATGAAAAAAGATACTTTGAGTAATACTTTTGTATTTGAACGCCAATAATCATTTATCTGCTGTAAGAATAACTTATTTCTTCGTCCATAACGCTTGGCGAGATTTTGGCGACAAAATTGGCGGAATCTCGTCAACTTGGCGACTTTTTGAAATGTTGCCAAATTAACGAAAATCTCGCCAAATGGATAAAAATGACGCTAAATCAATGAAAATGACCACTAATTGTCGAAAATTCAATATCTTGGAAAGAATATTAGTATCTACTATTAGAGAAAAACCTATTTTTTTTTACTGTAACAGTAGTAAATTCATTATATTATATAAGGAAAGTCATGTGTTGCCCACATCAGATTTTTTATTATTTAAATCATATAAATTGAATAAATATCTTCACATCATAAGCACATTTTATTTAATTCCGTAACTAAGCAATATGATATAACTTTTTAAAAAGAATTTTGGGGGAAAAAAACCGTTTGCACACTGCTATTAATATAGAAGTTTTAATTTTGTATTTCTTATTAATATCTCAACAACCTTTGTTCTAAAAAATTGAAACGTGTATGGGGTTACCCGTAATGAAATAAAGAATAACTATAATGACAAAAAAAAATGTGGATTTGTATACGGAACAGACAAATAAACTGACCTTATTCATAGACTAGCAGTATGCCCGTTCTTCGTGAGGAATGTATAATATAAAGAAACTTAAAATTCATAATTTATGTGCATTTTTAATATTTGAAGTCTTTTTTAAAACTTTTATATTACTTTTAACAAAAACAGTGAGTTTTCTTGCGCTGAAATAATAAACAGAAGACAGAAACACAGCTTATAATTTTATTTATGCAGATAATAGCGGATATACCTGACGTTGCTCGTGATTTAAAATATGCCCAAATTCCTCTAGTATTCTAAATGACATTGTTATTCAAAATATTATTTTAAAATATTTAATTCCATTCTCCTAAAAGGTAGTATAATAATCGCTATTTTCGCTATACAAAACTATCTTTAGAGGTAGAAATGCATAATAAAACGTCCTGGTCATGTTTACAAACAAATTTACAAATAATATGAAATTTGATCAATACGTACCGAAAATGGAAGCATTAAATAGGTATTAGAAGATATACCGGTTCTATTTTTATTCTGTTTCAACAATTGGTTATACACAATATATGAGTTTGAAAAATCTATGCCAAAGTAAAACAGATGACGTAAAAAATCAAAAATATCAATTATTCCCTTAATTTTTAAACTCGAAGGTTGTAATTGATATAATCCAGTCAAAAATGCAATACCGTTCATTTGTAAAAATAATTTTATATCCATTTCTTTATTATTTAAATAAGAAACTGTTTAATAAAAAAAAAATGCAGTATTTGATTTAATTGTGCTGCTGAGGAACATGATATAAGTTTCTTCAAATAAATTCACAGAAAAATTATAGTCTGCATAATACTTATGCAGACGATATCTGTATTTAACATTCTGCATAATACTTATACAGAAGATAAATTATACGATGTTCATTAATATCTCGATCCCCCCCCCCTCCGCTGATCTTAGAAACTTGAAACATGGACTAAATTTTTAAATGAGGCTACCCATAAAATGTCGAAAAATTTGGTATAGTCGATCTCCGGTGTCTGGTGATAATCAGATAAACAAACAAACAAACAGATTTTCAATTTTATTTACATACATTATACGGTTCAGTCTGCACCAGACTGCAACCAGATTAACAGTCACAAAATCATTCTAAAAGGATATCACCAAAACTAAGAAAAACTCAAGTCACAAATCCGTGCCTTTGGAGCTTTATATCCATCAAACAGACAATAACTACAATAGCAACAAGAAAGATCAATCATGCTTAAAGCATTGATTATGAAACACTTTCCAACTTCAATGCAATTTTATTTAAACATGTCTAAAATGCAATACATTCCTCGGTAATATTTTTAAACTTATCACAATACTACATTAATTTATTATATTTGACACCTTAAACCTTCATCGAAAAAAATTAACTTCATTCAAATGACGGCATTAAAGTATAAATTGCCTGGTTTAAACATTTCTAAAATGTGATGCATTCCTCTGTAATAATTTTAGAATTATCATAATACTACGATAATTTATTATATTTGAAAACATCATCGAGAACAACTGAAATTCATTCAAATGACGTCATAAAAAAATAACACGCCTGGCTCTCTCTATAAAAGCAACATTTCATTCATAAATAATTCCCCCATTCATGTCATTCATCACAATACTATAATAATTTATTTTATTTAAAAATTAAGACCATTGAGCTACAAGTAAGTAAACTCAATGCGTAAAACTTCATCGAAAAATATCGTCCTTCTCTTTCTAAAATCAATGAATATTTCATTCATATCAGCTAAGCAGACTCCATGGACTAAATGATTTTGTGTTAAAGAATTACAGCGATTCTAATACAACTCATTCTACATATTTTGCTGTTTACATTTTACATAGGTGAAAAATAGGCTTAATAGTAGAAATAATGAAATTTGGAAGAGCATTTAAACTGAAATATATTGTCATTGCGTTGTTTCAGTATGTAGATGCACAGAATTTAGGCAAAAATAAAGTAGTTTTAGGACGGATACAACACTCAATATGAATTAAAAAGAACTTTAAAAATCACGATTTTGACACAAGATGGATGCCATATATCATTTTGAAGTGGGTCATGTGATCGTTTCATATCATGGACACGTGATCGCTTCATATAAGAGGTGTTATTATTATTTTAATTTTTATTTAAAAAACAACTGAATATATTTCGCTGAATTTTTTTTTATATATTTTATGGAACAATTTGAATATTGCCTAAAATTTTCGAAGTAATTTGTGAATTTTAAATCCGCTTAAAAAATGCTTGAAAAATTAGGTCCCATAGGGCTCAATGTATTCCATTTTTTCGACCCGGGTTCAATCCAAAACTAATTGGGTGATATTATTCATTTATATTCCCATAGGTCCTATAGACCGTCTGAACAACATACTAAAATTTCATTTTGATTAAGTCATTTTTACGGCAGTTATCGTGCTAACGGACAGACAGACAGACAGACAGACAGACAGACAGAATGAACAAAGTCATAAACACTTTTCAACTTTGTTGTAAAGTGTTAATAATAAAATGTATTATGTGCTACAATGATTATTTGGTACTGAAGAGTACTAATAAACACGAAACAGGTCCACTGATGCCCTTCGCTTTACCGGAAACTAGATTCTAAATAATTGTCACTCGATGCAAATTAAATCTGACTTCTATTCAATAAAATTTAATTTATTCATAAAATTTCTCGTCACAAATGTTAAAGTGAAGAGCAACCCGTTTAGTTAAAACCATTTCCCCATCAAAATAGAAGGAAAATATCCTTTCAATTTCTCCCTAAATCCTCTGGGATATTCTCCCAAACGATCCGCAAGAGCCAGGGTGGGGGTGAGGGACGCTGAAGAGACGGAAAATCGTCTGCTAACACTCTGATCCCAAATGTAATTGCTTGACAAGCACCGGAAAAGATGTCCTCTAATTCCGAGCAAATACCACACTCTATTAGGAAGAGAGGAGGCTACAATGGAACATTATTTCGATCGTCTGACAGCACCTCTCTCCACCCCTAGCTTCCGGAGCAGGGTTTACAAAAGAGATGGTGTGATAATCGAACGATCAGATTGGGTTTCGGGGACCGTTTTTTCAATATAGATTAGAATCGTGGGGATGTTATGGAATAAATTTCTTCCAGAAACTTGTGTACGTAAATGCAACCAATGCATTACATATAAAAATTAATATATTTTCTCTATTTCTCTATATAAAAAATTATAAATCATGATAGTTCTGGTTGGAGGTGGCCCGCCCATGAAGGTAAAGTGAAGGCGTTATAATTCCATGTTGAGAATATGCCGAAACGATTTGAGACTTAGGTTGTATATTGTATGCCATTTTACAGCAAAAGACTATTTCTTATTGCATCAAAAGTATTTATTTAAACTATTAATTTTGCAGAGATAAATTACTTAGGAAATGTAAATTATAACTCAAATAATAAAGGATATTTTTACATTATCAACATTGTTTTCCCCTCCGTTTCTTTTCTGCCTCGGTCTATTTTTGTACTACAACCACGAACTAACACTTATACTACTCCTAAAAATTAAAAAAAATTATATTATAGAAAGGACTGTATACTAAAATATTTAAAATAAGGAAAAATTACACTTTCCACTGAGATAGACTTTGAAATTTTGTACCCTAGCAAATTAGAATAAACTGACAAAATTGAAATTTTTTGTAAATTTAGGCTGCCATATAGCAAACATTTAAAACATTTAAAATGTGAAATCTATGTAAAATGTTGGATTTATAGAGTGTATAAAAAAAGCTCTTTGAATGAAAAGTTTTCTGCACTATTTTTAGTGGAATTCAAGAGACAAATATTTGGAGAAGAATATACAGTTTTGAACAATGCAAATTATACAAAGATTCTGGCACAATTAAATACATTAAAAGTAACAGAACGTAATGGGCATCAACATTTGCTAAGAATGGATAACAAAGGAATAACAAAGAAAGTTTTTATATTTACACCGATGGGGAAAAGACCTATAGAGGACAACCGAAGTTGAGATGAATCAATTGTGTGGACAAAGACTTTAAGGTGGTGCTAAAGATTAAAAACTGGAGAAGGGGGGAACTGTTTGAAAGAATCTTCTGAAGAGGGTCAAGTCCCGCAGTGGGCTGTTGAACCATTGATGAATATGATACTAAAAGCTCGACAAAAAAGTAAACAGTTTAATACGACGAACTTGAAAAATAGATTTCGAAATTATACTCAAGATTCTTCAAAAGTTTTTCGAAATGAACCTCCCAGAGACTTGAGATTTACTATAAAGATAGACATTATAATGATATTTTGTAAATAAATTCTATATTGCAACATGTATTGCAGGAAAAGTAAAAAAAAAAAAATCGACTGTGGCTCTGCTCCAATAGAGCCGAAAAGGTTTTGCATGAATAAATCTTGTAACATTTAACTTTAATAAATTTATTAAAATTTATTGGTTGTTTTCAGTCTCATTTGTTTCGTTTACATTAAATAATAAGGGTCTACATAAGATACATAATTTAAACAATTTAATCAACTTCCGAACAAATATCAAGTATATAGAACTCTGACTGCACGCAATAGATCTCACAGGATCTAGTGCAAGTGTTAAGTCGAACATCGTCTGCATGAAGTTGAATAACATTTTCTTGTTTCTTGACAGTAAAATTTCTATAATGAAAGGTGCGTGCTTATTAGGATCACCGCTATTATAACCACTCTATTTTAAAAATTAAAGATCCGATCCAAAATTTAATTATATATCTTTGTAGGTATTCTAAATGACTACAAATTATTCCCATGCTGTTTTTAGTTTGATAAAATATTGAAATTAAAATCACCTTTACAAAATACTAGTTCAAAATATTAAAATATCGAAATTATAACCACTATATTTTGATTATTTAAAACCCAATCCAAAATCCAATTATATATCCTTGTAGGGTTTTCAAAGGGTTGCAAATTAGTTGCTTATTATTTATAATTGAAGCGCTTTTAATTTTCGCATTGCAAGCATTAAAAATGGAAACTTTTCAGAGAAGAATGCTCAAAAACTATAGCAGCTTTGTGAAAACAAATTATCGATACAGAAACTTGTATTTCTTGATCACTATTTTTGTCGCTTACTGTTTACATCTATATTACTTTTCGGTTTAGAATATATTTCGAGTGAAAATAAGTAAAGCGCAGCGAAAACTCTCTCGGAAAAACCGTTTTATATTTTTCGAAAAAAAAAAAAGAGTTCAAAATATTAAAATATTGCAATTATTTTTATATATTTATAAATGGTATCTTATTTCTGACAAAACAAGTGTAAACTGTTTACATTTTTATCTATTAGGTTCGGAGATATAAGTGTCCGAAGTGTTTACAATTTTCGTAATCTCCGATTTCAGCCGGATACCCCAACCATAAACGCTATATACGTAAAATAAATAAATAAAAAATAAATATTGTCTCCCAAAACATCTGAGATGGAATAAGAAGGCAAAAAAGTTCTTGTTTTCAAAACCATATATGGATGAGCACTTTTTACCGATAAATTATTAGTACTGTATATCGTACTTTGCTTCTTTTTTTTTTCATACCTTAGATTTTTTTGTAGGATATATTTAATATGAAAATATGGCTTGTAAATATATTTAGCGCTAAACTTAATATTGCTTCGGAAGATTATGATAGCAGTAACACACAGCGGTCTATTAGAAATTCCGTGTAACGGCATTACGTCGTAAATTTTCCGTTAAACATTCATGATTTCCCATTCTTTTTAATCTTAACTGCACACACGAAACATCCCTTCTATCATGGCGCGCAGATTACATAAATTTCGCGCAACAATGGCGCATCCTCCTCAAAAAACCACCTATTACATTGTGCTCTGAGTCTAAACAAAACGTCACATCGTTGATTAACAGCCTTTCATCATCTCATGAACACACATTCGAACAGATGGCAATGGAATACCAAAAACCTTTCGAAGGACCCCTCCCCCCCCCCCCCCCCATTTTCAAAAAATCGTTACATGACAAATAAACTGCAGGACCCAACTGTGATGATCAATATGAAAAAACATTATCTATATCCAGTGTTAACATATTGAGAAAGAAGAACTATTACGTGTGGATACAAAACAGGATACATGAAGATTATTTATCATTTTTTGAGGGGTACGTAGAAAGTTTTTGAGGGGGGGATGAATGAAGAGGGGTTTCTGTAGAATGGCTGTCCCATTGAGAAGTTGACTTCGGGACTTTTCCTTTGTCGGGGCCCCCAGAAGATTGGGGCGTGTGGGGCAGCCCCTTGCTTCTTTTAGTTGTGACCATCTGTTGAGTTTCCTCCAAAGAAATGAATGGGACAAATAGGCCCATGTGAATATTCCTGTATGAATATCTCATACATGCACTACACATATATTTTGTATAATAGTGTATGTATATATGTGGTAAATTTATTGCCCATAGTGCAATTTGTATCGCTGTAATCAAACTAGATCATACAGCTGAGACTGACTGACTAAGATGGGCCTGAAATGGCGAAGGTAGAAACTTGAAACTTTGCATTCACTTAGCCCTTAGCCAAGTAATTAAAAAATGTAAAATCTTGGAATTTTGTTCGAAAATTTACACATCACGGAATTTTTTTCCGTTTTTTTTTCCGGTCCCGTTTTTTTCCACTCTCGTTTTTTTTTCCGGTCGCCCAATTTGTTGCTCTAAGTCCTCTGGACGAGCCGGACGGCCTGGGGCTTTCACATCACGGAATTTGCTGTTTAAACATTCTTTCAACTCAAAAACTGCGTGAAACGCGGAATTCCTTTTTATACCATCATGGGAGGAAAAAATACTCTAAATTTTCTTAATTAACTCTATTTGCGTACCATTCTTGATATATTTTATTTTATAGATAGAGCAGATGAATTTTTATTATATTTTATAATTCAATTCTTATACAGTTTTTATTCCATTTGTAATCACAGAACCAGGGTTAAGTTTAATACACCAAAATCGTTTTATACAGTAGTAGACCTATAAATAGTGAGAAATATATATATATATAATGTTAAAGATTTCTTCAAAAACTTTATAAATCTCGGAATTTTTTTGTTCCATCATTCTTCCAACTATTACTCCAGAACTGCTAGGTATACAAAATTCGTTTCTGTACCATCATTAGTAGAAAAAAAATATCCTGAATTTCTTTAATTAACTCTGTTAATGTACAATCAGCCGTTCTAGAGATATTTTAATTTATAATTATAGTAGACGATTTTTTATTATATTTTATAATTTAATTTTTAAACAGTTTTTGATTTCATTTGTAACCACAGAAATAAAAGTTACCCTTCAAATACCGAAATTGTCTGCTGACTTTTCTTCCGAGCAAACTATTGAAAACATTTTTTTTTATTAATAAATATTCCCGGCAGTATACCCGTTCTTTGCACGGAATATATAAAATAAAGAAACTTAAAATTCACAATTATGTGCAAATTTCTGTAGTATTCTAAATGGCACTGTTATTAAAATATTATATTAATATATTTAATTTAATTATTCTGAAAAGGAGTACAAGGATCTCTATTCTCGCTATACAAAATTATCTTCACCAGCAGAGCTAAGGAATAAGACGTCTTGGTCCCGTTTATAAACAAATTTACAAAAAATATGAAATTGAATCTAAATATACCGAAATGAAAAGGCTGAAATAGTGATATACCCGTACTGCATTTATTCTGCTTCAACAATTGATTAAACACATTGTAAGAGTTAACTGGCAAAACATAATATATGAGTTAATTGGTAAAGTGCAATATATGAATGTGAATCTTTTCTAAAATAAAACAGATGACGTAAGAAATTTTAATTGATTTAATCCAGTCAAAATGCAATACCGTTCATTTATAAAAATTATTCTATATTAATTTCTGTTTTATGTAAATCGGAAAAAGTTAATGAAAATCGTCTGCTTTGCAAACATATTTGATTAAAAAGCATCGCTATGTAACATGATATCATTTTTAACACTTTACAACAAAGTTGAAAAGTGTTTATGACTTTGTTCATTCTGTCTGTCTGTCTGTCTGTCTGTCTGTCTGTCTGTCTGTCCGTTAGCACGATAACTGCCGTAAAAATGACTTAATCAAAATGAAATTTTAGTATGTTGTTCAGACGGTCTGTAGGACCTATGGGAATATAAATGAATAATATCACCCAATTAGTTTTGGATTGAACCCGGGTCGAAAAAATGGAATACATTGAGCCCTATGGGACCTAATTTTTCAAGCATTTTTTAAGCGGATTTAAAATTCACAAATTGCTTCGAAAATTTTAGGCAATATTCAAATTGTTCCATAAAATATATAAAAAAAAATTCAGCGAAATATATTCAGTAGTTTTTTAAATAAAAATTAAAATAGTAATAACACCTCTTATATGAAGCGATCACGTGTCCATGATATGAAACGATCACATGACCCACTTCAAAATGATATATGGCATCCATCTTGTCTCAAAATCGTGATTTTTAAAGTTCTTTCTAATTCATATTGAGTGTTGTATCCATCCTAAAACTACTTTATTTTGGCCTAAATTCTGTGCATCTACATACTTTAACAACGCAATGACAATATATTTCAGTTTAAATGCTCATACAAATTTGATTATTTCTACTATTAAGCCTATTTTTCACCTATGTAAAATGTAAACAGCAAAATATGTAGAATGAGTTGTATTAGAATCGCTGTAATTCTTTAACACAAAATCATTTAGTCCATGGAGTCTGCATGGCTGATATGAATGAAATATTCATTGATTTTAGAAAGAGAAGGACGATAATTTTCGATGAAGTTTTACGCATAGAGTTTTACTTACTTCTAGCTCCATGGTCTTAATTTTTAAATAAAATAAATTATTATAGTATTGTGATGAATGACATGAATGGGGGAATTATTTATGAAAGAAATGTTGCTTTTATAGAGAGAGCCAGGCGTGTTATTTTTTCTATGACGTCATTTGAATGGATTTCAGTTGTTTTCGATGAAGTTTTCAAATATAATAAATTATCGTAGTATTATGATAATTCTAAAATTATTACCGAGGAATGTATCACATTTTAGAGATGTTTAAACCAGGCAATTTATACTGTAATGCCGTCATTTGAATGAAGTTAATATTTTTTATGAAGGTTTAAGGTTTCAAATATAATAAATTAATGTAGTATTGTGATAAGTTTTAAAATATTACCGAGGAATGTATTGCATTTTAGATATGTTTAATTAAAATTGCATTGAAGTTGGAAAGTGTTTCATAATCAATGCTTTAAGCATGATTGATCTTTTTTTACTAATATCTCGACAACCCCTGATCCTGGAAACTTGAAACACAGGCTAATCTTAAGTGGGGCTATTCCAAGGTTATCTACAAAATTTCATGAAATTCCATGAAACCGTTCTCCCATGGTAAATGAGACAAACATACCTAGATACATACATATAAACTGACAGATTTTCAATTTTATTTATATACAATATACAATATATAACATATTTAAATACCATATTTATTGAATTTTATTTATATTTTTAGCTCAAAATGTCTGAAAACGTTTAAAATAAGACAACACACAATGGTAGGAAGTGAAATATCGTTTTACATACCTCTATTTTCGTGTTTACAGAGCTATAAAATGTGCTCCATTTATGCATAAATTTGAAATGGTGTTTGATATTCAAATTTTTTTAAGTGTACAGCAGTAGCGAATCTTAATCTGGTAAACAAGTCATGCGGTAATGCATACTACATCCCTTCCTCCTGCCACATCAATTGCAACACAATACTCAAGGGATTTAATGGTGATAATAGTAATGACAATTAATAATGTTACTGCTATTGTGCTGTATACTACTAGAGGGCTATCGCTCTATTCGATACGCTTTGCTAATCCCTGTAAATGCCTTTACGAATTACGGAGGGGGGGGGGGGGGTTAGTCATTTCAGATTTTGACGATTTTATCGGGCCATTTCAAAAATGAAGGTTGGCCTTATTTTTTCGATACATACCAAAATCTAATCAATACCAAGGTTACCTACAAAAGACTTAGCTACTAATTTTGAAGAAATTTCAATAAATTGTTCTTAAGTACAGTGAAAAATCAGCTTCTAAAAGCGACACACATGAGTTATTATACCAAAGGGCCATAATTAATTTGAAGTTTATTCATCACTTAAAGTAAAGGTGCACAAAGCATGTACAAATATTATTTTGAACATAACAACATTTTATCTTTGTTCATAATTTAGAATTTAATGTTTTGAATGTCATTTGTTTTCATTGTACTGTAATAATATTTCTCGGGTCTGGTTAAAAAATGACAAGAGGGTCAGTTTTTTTTTGCTCACTTTAGCAAAATAATTTAAGGATCTTAAAAAAAAAAATAAACTATTTAACAGCCAAAAAAAAAAAAAAAATTCATTCAAATATTTAGTATCGAAAAATAAAAAAATGACAGGTGTTGTGAAATTTAAAGTGTTTTAACGTTAAACAAAACAACTAAAATTTAAACACAAAAGAAAAAACTGATTTACTCTACTGATTCAAATTCATTTTATCTTTATTTCTTTAATAATTCCTTAAATGGAGTTTAACTGCACAAAATAACATAATTATTTGAAATTACACTGAATTTGCACTTTTAATTCAATTTTCGTTTTCATTTGGTAATGGAGACGTATTTTCAAAGGCGGAGTAGAAAAGTGCGAAAAAAAAAAAGGAAAAAAAACTAAAATATCTCGAAAACGGTCAGTTCCAGAGTTAATGGTGTTGATCTTATGCTTTTCATCGTCAAAAATTACGTACAAAACCAGCATTTAATTGATACATTTGAGCATACGTAATCTTTCATTTTAGATTTTAACGATTTTTGCGGGCCATTTCGCAAAAAAAAAAAAAAAAGAAAAAAGAAATGGGGAAGGTTCTTTTATCCCTAATCGTACCAAAATCTAATCAGCATCAGGGTCACCACAAGTGACTTACCAATAAAATTTTATGAAATTTGGTCAATTAATTCTTGAGTTACACACACAGAGACGTACCGGCCACACATTAAGCAGCTATATGCCTTAGGGTTAGTCTTGTGGTCTGGGTCTTCAACACGCAGAGACGTCGGTAGGTCTGACGGTCTGCGTCTCAACAACAACAACACACAGAGACGCCACGTTAAAAATAGTCTTTTCGGGTTCAAGAGGTTCCCAAACGTGTAGATTTGTCGAAAACTTGAGTTGTGATTTTCAACACGATTCCAATACTTTCCCAATATATTACCATGTATTGTAGGGAAAGTAATATATATATATATATATACATTTTAATTTAAGCAAATTATTATTTATCTTATCACAATTATGTAAAATTATTTATGTAAAATTTAAACAAAACATTTTTTTTTTTTAAATTTAGATTAGTTAAAAGAAAACAAAACTTTATAAAGCATCATCGAAAAAAAATTAAGCCACCCAGACACGCGACGAGGGTTTCTGCACCCGTTTATTGCATTGCAACGCGTTCCAAAATCTTTCTTTCCCCAACCCCTCTTACTAAATCAAAATTAGCACTATACCGAACCATAAACATCTATTGGGGGTGCCGAATCATTCGATATTACCACGATTAGACGGTATTCTATTGTGAAGCCGGGAGAAGCGTGTGCAACAAAATCGACACCTTGGCTTCAGATGAGGAGAATGATCGCCTTGCTTGGCGAGAAAGCCACAAAAAAGCTTTTCGCAGCCACAAATTTTAGTAAAAGAAGAATTTTAGTAAAAGTAGAATAAATCCAAGGCCAGAACTGAGCTCGAGGGTATTTTGTAGCGATTCTTATGGAAAGTAAAATTGGTAATAAGAACGGATAATCACTACGAAACAATGGTGAACATTTATTTTGGGGTTAAAAGTACTAACCCATTGGGGAGCAAAGCACTAATCCTTTTCCTTAATAGTCAGCATATTTAATTTATTATTATTTTTATTTTCCTTTTACTTTCCCTGTAATACATGGTAATGTATAGGGAAAATATTGGAATCATGCCGAAAATCGCAACTCAAGTTTTCGCCGGATTAACACATTTTGAGACATCTAGAATACGAAAAAACTATTTTTAGCGCGACGTCTGTGTGTGTGTGTGTCCGTACAATGTATGTATCAACTCTAACTCAAAAACTAATGGACCGAATTTCATAATATTTGGTAGGTAAGTCACTTGTGTGTGACCCTGGTGCTGATTAGTTTTTAGTACTATTTGCGAAAAAACAACAAAACAATAGCCTTTTATTTGCGAAATGACCCGCAAAAATTGACTGTATCCACTCTAGCTGAAGAACTAATAGATCAAATTTCACAAAATATGGTAGATAAGTCACTTGTGGGTTGCCATGATGCTGATTAGATCTTGGCACGACTCGGAAAAAAGTAACCTGCCTTCTTTTGCGAAATGGTTCGCAAAAATCGTGAAACTCTAAAATGAAAAACTACGTATGCTCAAATATATCTATTAAATGCTTGTTTTAAACATAATTTTTAACAATGAAATGAATAAGGTCAACCCCATTACTCTAGGGTAAGCCGTTCTCGAGATATTTTAGTTTTTTCGCATTTACGCTGCGTCCGGCCGTCCAACTAGTTACTCTAAGTCCTCCGGACGAGTCGGACGGTCTGGGTCTTCAGCATTTACGCTGCGCCACCGTTGAAAAAAAAGTCCAGTTACCAACTGAGAACGAAAATTGAATTATAAGTGTCAATTTGGAGTCATTTTAAATAATTGTGGGCATTATTTTGTGCAATTGAACTCAATATAATGAATTATTGAAGAAATAGAGTACGTGAATATGAGTCTGCAGGGAAAGTCATGTACTGCTCACATCAGATTTTTTTTTGCTTGAAAACGTTCAATAGCTCGAGAGCAGCGTATGCTAATGTTCTGTATGACATTAACTTTTAAATAAAAAATAACATAAAATAAATATCTTGCAAGGATTTTTAATATAATTACTTATTACAATTTTGTTCGACACAAAGAAAAAAAATCTGATGTGGCAGCACATGACTTTCCCTACAGACTCCAATTCATTTCCTCTTTCTTTCATAATTCATTAAATTGAAATTAACTGCATAAAATAACACGTATAATTATTTGAAATGAATGACACCGAATTTGCACTTTTAATTAGGTAGGTTTATTTAGCATTTTTAATTAAGCAGGTAATTTAATAGCACAGGTTTATTCACTTAAATTCATTTAATTCACTTTTAATTCGTTTTCATTTGGTAACGGGAAGTATATTTTCAAAGGTGGCGTAGCAAAAATGCGAAAAAAAAATATCATGAAAACGGAGTTATCGAGTTATTCTTATTCTTTTAGTCGTCATACATTACTTATAAATCAAGCATTTAATTAATATATTTGAGCATATGTAGTTATATTTTGACGATTTTTGCGGACCATTTCGTAAAAAAAGCAGGTTTCTTTTTACCGAATCGTACCAAAATCTAATCAGCATCAGGGTAATCAACCCATAAGTGGCTTATCTACCACATTTTGGGAAATTTGGTCAATTAGCTTTTTAGCTAGAATGGATACATATAATTTTTGTGAGCCATTTCGTGAAAAAAACAAACAAACTCTGCAGGTTATTTTTTTTCGAATCGTACCAAAATCTACTCGGTACCAGAGTATATCCATGTCTTATAAACTAAATTTCGTGAAATTTGGTAAATTGGTTTTTGAGTTCGAGTGAACACACACAGACGTCACTCTAAAAATAGTATTTTCGGGTTCTAGAATGTTCGAAACGTGTAGATTCTTTGAAATCTCGAGTTCTTTTTTTGTTTTCGACACGATTCCAATACTTCCCTTATCATCACTATGCATTGCAAGAAAAGTAAAAAGCGCCAAGAAGTCGCCAAGCCTACAGCGGCAACCCCATTCCCTACCCACCCCTCCTAATAGCAGTTTCAAAGCTTTTGTATACAAGCCTTTTAATGTTTCTATGCCTATAAATCGTTAATTTTACGCTGTTCAAAATTTTGAATAGAGACCAGCTGCAAAGTCATCTCTATTATTTCCTCTATGCCTGAATAAAGACGTCAAAATACGATATTTTTTGCGTATATACAGAGCCACGAGCCTCTATTTTTCATGTTTATTACCCTATACTCTGATAATAGAAAGCCATGAAACAAATTCTTGAACAGTTATGGAAACTATTGAAAGAGTCGAAATTATTGACTTTACTGACCAAAATACAAAAAATTGACCTAATACTGACCAGTTTAATTACATTCTATCTATAAATTAGAATTTTAAAAACAAAATAGGGATTTCATTGAAAAAATTAATATCTGGTTTTCTCCATCCCCATTGACAGTCATCGCACATATTTTTATTGAAATAAAAATAAATACAATTTTCTAATGAAGGAAGGGCAATGTTGTTATTTTTCATTATGGCACTGCACTAAAAGGAGAGAGGGGAGGGGGGGGGGGAGAGAAAGAGAGAGAGAAAGAGGTTCCCTTTTAAAAGTAAAAGAGTATAACAGGTAATAAAACAGCAAAACATATTAAAAAAATATACATAAATTAATTATTACACACCTGCCAACTACTCCAAGTCCTCTGGACGAGCCGGACGGCCTGGGGCTTTCACACCTGCCAACTACGGCCGTCCAAATAGATGCTCTTAGTCCTCGGACGAGTCGGACGGTCTGGGTCTTCAACACCTGCCAACTGTTACCTTACACCTTTCTGGTAGGTCGGACGGTCTGGGTAATAACAACACCTGCCAACTTCCTTCCCGGTCGTCCAAATAGTTGCTCAAGTCCTCTGGATGAGTCGGACGGCCTGGGTTTTCCACACCTGCCAACTTGGGACGCGGTAGGCCAGTGGTTAGCGCGTGGGAATTGCACTCGGTAGGCCCGGGTTCGATTCCCTCCACTGCCAAAACTGCCACCGTGTTCACGGGGAGTACGATCACGTTAAACATGTGGGTCCGTAAGTCCTTCCAAGAGGTTCGTGGTAGGGGAATGAGGGTACGGTCCCTGTGGATGTCGCCCCCACTGGGTTCCGGTCTAAATTGGGTGGCTCTTCCCGGTCGTCCAAACAGTTACCTTACACCTTTCTGGTAGGTCGGACGGTCTGAGTCTCAACAATACCTGCCAACTTTTTGGGATGAAAATTAAGAAGATTTTTGATAAAATTACGCAAATATAGATGGCTTCCATAAAATGCATTTGAAATATCGATTTAGAATAACTTTATTATTGAAATATGAAAGAACATAAATATAATTTTGAAATTGAATTAAAAGAATCATTTATTGGAACTCTCAAACCATTGATTTATTACAGCACAATTTTAGATTTTAATTATTATGATTATTATTTAATTATGAAGTTTTAATTGTTAGATAAACTATATAACTTCGCGGAAAAATTAAATGCATAGTTATAGAGCCAGTGTAATTTCACTAAACACACATCGTGGAGGTAAGGGGATATTCAAGGCCATAACCTCCATTAACTGAACAATTGCATGGGGGTGTTTGTTCTAGGATGCGAAAATTATGTAAATCCAATAAAACTCAATTTCGAATTTTCGGCTCAGTTATAATGAATTGCATTACATATATTATGCATTGTAGTTTTACTTACTTAAAATGAAAAAATATACAAATCGTGTATAATGATTATTTTTTTCATGATATTTTTTTTATCCCAGTCAAATCTACAAAGAGCGCCAACAAGTCGCCAAGTCTACGCCAGCAACCCCAGTTTACCCCCAAACTCCTAATAGTAATTTCAAAGCTTTTGTATACAGGCTCTTTAGTGTGTTTCTACGCCTATAAATCGTTAATTTTACGCTGTTCAAAATTTCGGATTGAAACCAGCTGCAGAGGCGTCTCTATTATTTTCTTTGTACCGGAATAAAGACGTCAAAATACAATATTTTTTGCGCGTATAAAAGGGGCACGAGCCCCGACTAACATGTTTATTACCCTAAACTTTAGTAATAAAACCGACAGGGTCGCAATGGGGCCTGTGTTTAAAAGATATAAATATCATGGCAGTAGTATAATCCCGTATTTGTTATAATTTCACTCAATTTTCATATTTATTGCTTACGTGCATTATATATGAGGATTAAATGCTTGCTGATGCATGATTACTAAAAGATTACAAATGCAATAAAGATACATTGTTAAAAAATATAATCCAAGGAACTAACATAGCAGGAAAGGCTCCATGTGATATGAATAAATAAAGGAAAGACTGGAAAGTAATCTGGTATTTTAAAGTTTTGATACGGGATATTGTTCCTTTAATTATTTTAGTTTATTACTCTTTAATAACGATTTAATATTCCCTAATAACTTTGCAAGGAAAGGTCCCCAAGTGTATACACGTTAGATCTGTTCACAGTAAAGTGGAAGTTGTGCGATCGAATAAAAGGGATTACAGCACTCCTAGGGGGTAATTTATAATGTTAGGATAACGAACTTGACAACAAAGCTAGATAAGTGAAAAAAAAGCTAATTAAAGTTGTAGAGCATTGCATGATGATTAGAAATCGACCATAATATTGTTACAGAAGGAATTTTTCTTAACACAATAGGAAGGATGCTCAATATAGGCGAAAGGATGCTCAATTTACAATACTTGCTCAATTTACAATACTAATGTGCTCAAAATACAACATCAGCAACAATGCACATTGAACTTCATAAAGAATAACACCGCTTACTTCGACAAGGATTACAGGTGTTATCATGTTAGAGGCCCTGATAATACAATTTTTTGACAATCATTTATTTCTTCCCTTATATACGCGTTTTGTTCGTTTCTGGTATCGATTTCTACTAACTAGACAATTCTTTACAACTTCGTAACTGGCTTTTTTTATCTATCTCTCTTTGTAGCCGAATTCGTCTTCCTAACTTTTAAAATTCTTCGTTAGGGGCGCTGCAATTATTTTCATTCGTTCGGACAAGGTGACTTTATATAGACCTAACGTGTATACTCGTAGGCCTTTTCTTACAAAGTTATTGAGATGTTTAAGCACTTTCATAGGAATCCTATATAACTAGCATATCCTGTCAAAATACAAAAGAAATTAAAAATTTTGATCAGGAAATAAGCATAGCATATAAAATCTTCTTACATTTTTTTCCTTTTCCCAACGCTATTAATGCTTTAAAAGAATAATCTTGTTAATTTAAAGCTAATTTTAAACTCTTTTCTTAGAATAAATAACTTTTCGATAACACTACAATTAATTTTTGACATATACATTTTCCGACGCCAAAAGCATTTATTTAGAAAAATGGCGTGAAAAACATTCCAAAGAATATTTTTAAATTGTAGATATTTCAAATTTTAATCCTAAAATGGCAATTTGAAACATAAACGTGGCAAATGCATAAGCATTTACATGAATGTTTTCGTAAATTATATTATCTACAATTGCTAGAAAAGAAATAAAAACCATTTTTTCATTTGTAAATCAAATTTACAAAACTCAGTATTGGCGATTTTAGCATTGTTTGAAGTGTTAAATTTACCCTATTTTCTATAGTATGTTTTTCATTAGAAATTTTGAGATTTTGAATGTTTTTTCTTAAAGAAGTTATACCAGAAAAATGAATTTGTGGATAACAGTATGCATGGACCGGTTTCGAATTTTTTTTTTCGCACTACAGCGTGGAATACTTTATACCTGCAATGGCAGTAAGAGAACTTTGCTGTGTACCACAATTTTATGCACTAAATCATTTGACGGACGTAATCATTTGACTATAATTTTCTGTAAATATTTGCAATAAGTAGTTTTTAACACGTTACAATAAAGTTGAAAAGTGTATATGACTTTGTTCATTCTGTCTGTCTGTCTGTCTGTCGTCTGTCTGTTAGCACGATAACTGCCGTAAAATGACGGGAATATAAATGAATAATATCACCTAATTAGTTTTGGATTGAACCCGGGTTGAAAAAATGAAATACATTGAACCCTATGGGACCTAATTTTTCAAGTATTATTTAAGCGGATTTAAAATTCACAAATTGCTTCGAAAAGTTTAGAAAATATGCAAATTATCCCATAAAATATATATAAAAAAAAAAAATCAGCAAAATATATTCAGTAGTTTTTTAAATAAAAATTAAAATAATAATTACACCTTTCATATGAGGCGATCACGTGACCATTATATGAAGAGATCACGTGACCCACTTCAAAATAAAATATGGCATCCATCTTGTATCAAAATCGTGATTTTTAAAGTTCTTTTTAATTCATATTTAGTGTTGTAACCGCTTTATTTTTGCTTAAATTCTATACATCTACATACTGAAACAGCGCAATTACAATATATTTGAGTTTAAATGATCATCCAATTTTGATTATTTCTACAACGAAGCCTAATTTTCACTTATGGAGAATGTAAATACCAAAAGATGTAGAATAAGTTGTATAAAAATTGCTGCATTTTTTTAACGCAAAATTATTTATCTCATGGTGTCTGCAATATAGCTGATATGAATGAAATATTCATTGATTTTACACAGAGAAGGACGATTTTTTCGATAAAGTTTTAAGCATAGAGTTTAATCACTTGTACTTCCATGGTCTTAAGTTTTTAAGTAAAATAAATTATTATAGTATTGTGATGAATGAAATGAATGGAAAAAAATTATGAATGAAATGCTGCTTTTATAGAGAGAGCCAGGTGTGCTATATTTCGATGACGTCATTTGAATAAAGTTCATTTGTTTTCGATAAAGTTTTCAAATGTAATAAATTATTGTATTATTATGATCATTTTAAAAATATTACCGAGGAATGTATCACATGTTAGAGATGTTTAAACCAGGCAATTTATATTTCAATGCCGTCATTTGAATGAAGTTCATTTTTTTCGATGAAATTTTAAGTTTTCAAATGTAATAAATTAATGCAGTATTGTGATAATTTTAAAAATATTACCGAGGAATGTATTTCATTTTAGAGATGTTTAAATAAAATTACATTGAAGTTGGAAAGTGTTTCATAATCAATGTTTTATGCATGATTGATCTTTCTTGTTTTTTTTTTTAAATTCCGGATTTTGCAATGCAAGAAAAAAGATCCGTTTCTACAGTAGTAAATTAAATTTCCTAAAAATGGAATGAAACGTGGAATGTATAACTAAATATATCTTCACAATTTCATTTTTTAAAACTATTAACTCGTATTCTCCCCCCCCCCCCCCTCTCCCACACACACATACTTTTAATCAGCACGCGTCTGTGGCTTTCCAACGCCACCCTCCCACAAACACTTTACCCCCTCCCACTTATTCCCCCAATCATTTCCCCTTATTTATAAGCTTTTATTTTGTGATGGGGCGTGATTTAGTGTAGCCCTATTGTGCATCCCTTGGTTAATAGTCTTCCATTTTTTTTTCTCTCCACCTATGTTACGTAAGTGAGCTAGCTGCCCCCATCTTTTCAAAGCAACTGAAAATTGATTATCAACAAGTCGTTAAAGGATATTTATTGCGCAATGTATACGGTAAACCTATTGTGGGGAAAGCTTTTTTTTTTGTCTGTGTATATATGTAAGCTACTGCTCCATAACGGAAAAGCGTTCTGAAAGGAGTAGGTGTTGCCATTCACTGATTTATAACTATATTAATAATTTCACCGATCGCTGAACATATGGGGAAAAAAACAGGGTTTAATAATAGAGTGTTGTTTGGCAAGGAATTGTTTAAGGAATTTATTCCAAAATGTAATTGATTGTACGAAGATTGCAAATAGAAATTATTCTTTTATACCAAATTCTCAAAATATGCGTCCCTCTTTTAAAAAAATTCATCATATCGACGCACACCTTTTTACGTATTCATCTTCTTCTTCGACTCAGACAGTCTGAACCCGAAGGTGTAAGGTATCTGTTTGGACGGCCTAGAAATGCCACCCAATTTAGACCGGAATCCAGTGGGGGCGGCATCCACAGGGACCGTCCTTCCTCTACTACCAACCTCTTGGAAGGACTTACAGCCCTACATATTTAACATGCCCGTACTCCGCGTAAACATGGAAATAGTTTAGGAAGAGGCGGGAATTGGATTCGGGTTGTCCCAGTGCGATTCCGCTGCGCTAACCACTGGGCTGTCCCACCCTTTTCATATTAATCTTATCATTGTGCCTGCTTCTTATAGCGTATGTTCCTAGCATAATTTCGGCAGAAGTTAGTTGAGTTATAGAATGAAGGGAGGGACAACCCTAGTGGTTAGACCACGGGGATTGCACTTAGAGGACCCGAGTTCGATTTCTGGCTCTGCCCAAACTGTCCATGTGTTCATGCGGAATATTGGCAAGTTAAATATGTGAATTTGAAAGTTTTTACGAGAGGTTGGTAGTAGAGGAAGGAGGATACGGTCCCTGTGAATGCTGCCCCCACTGGGTTCCGGCTGTCCAAACAGATACCTTACACCTTCGGGTAGGTCGGACGGCCTGGGTCGAAGAAGAAGAGCTATAGAATGTAAACGCACATGCGTAAGCATTAGATGCTTTCTAAACTGTAGTTAATTTTGCATACACTTTTTAGACAAAATAGTAATTTTCCTTTTGCTTTGCTGCATATGCAACAATAATACACCCTTCTTCATAGCATTTGTGACTTATAGTTTGCAAGTAATTCCTTGTTTAGGTAATTTTTCTGTTAATGTCTTATTTTATTGTTATCATACATCCCAAAAGTGGGAAGTAAATTTATTTCAACATTTATCCGTGTAGATCCTATTAAAGAGCTTTCATTCAACTCGTCTGCATGATTGTCAATATCCTTCGAAGGGGCGGCTGTCTGTCTTTTTAAACTTCTTTGGTGGCATTTTTCACATACTTTCCTGCCAAATGGTCCGCAAAAATACTAATGCTGTAAGATAGTTAAAAAAGAGTCCAATATCCAGCTTTGCATCTATATATATAACTATTTTATAGATATCTCTTATGATTTGCCCCCAGTGAAGCTGTTCATATGGTGAATTATGAATAAGACTCCATACCTAAGAAACCAAGCTTTTATATTTACTTGTGTTTTTTAGATTTTCAACAGAAAATTTTGTCTTGATGATTATGTACGCAGATACATTTTTTCACTTACCCTACATACAGAATATAATGTATATAAGAAAAAGGAAGAGCAGGTGCCAATCATCCTCAAACTTGAATAGAACTTTTTTGAAATGATGTCTGCGTGTATGTGTGCATATATATGTGTGTGTGTCCGTAAGTCTATGGAAGCGATATCTCACTAACGAATGACGCTTTTAGAGCAAAATTTGGTACGATTATTACAATCCTTGAATACCGGAATCCTATTAATTTTAAACTTAATCGATCGACTGTTCGACCATCCTTTGAAGAATCTTTGAAAAAACCATTTTAAATCCAGGACCTTTAATGTCCACCTATCAGAACCCCCCCCCCCCCTGTTAAGTAAAAAAACATTTTTATGTAATTTTTCATTTGAAAAGGTATGACATAAATTTTGAAAAGCAATCATGTATGAGGTCTGATTTTTGACATCAGAAATAATCGACCATTCTTCCTTCACGGCTAGAGTCCCTCTATTCGTGGCTGACCGCTACCGCCACCTATTAGCAAACACATTTGATAAGCCTTCTCTCCTGTACAATTTATGATTATTACTTTCCTTATATACATAATGTATAAGGAAAGTATTGTGACGGGGTCGAAAATTCGAATTCGAGTTTTCGACGGGAGAGCACGTTTCAAGCATCCCTGATCACGAATCGAACATTTTTGAAGGGATGTTTGTGTATGTGAAAGTACGTGTGTGTGTGTGTGTGTGTCAGTGAGTCTGTGGAGACGATAACTGACGAACGAATACACTGATTCAAACGAAATTTGGTACAAAAATTACAATTCGTGAATACTGGAAGCCTATTCTTTTTATACGCTATCGAATGTTCAGAAACCCCCTACATTTTTGAATGAAATTTTGAAAAAATCATAAAAAAACCTCTAATAAAGTTACGCAACTGGACATTTCTTATGTAATTTTTCATTAGAAAACGATTAACATAAATTTTAAAACGCTAGCATGAACCGTTCTCGAGATATTGGACATTTTTCAAAAAAATTATATAAAAAAAAAATATTTCCTATTGAGAAACATGTTCACTTTTCATATGTAATATCATGCGATAAATTTGGTGATATCATTCCCCTGGATATAGCTCGTTCCATTCATGAAAAAAGATAAGTTGAGCAATACTTTCGTATTTGAATGCCAATTGTCATTTATCTGCTATAAGAATAAATTATTTCTCCGCTCATAACGCTTGGCGAGATTTTGGCGACGAATTTGGCGGAATGTCGCCAACTTGGCGACTTTTTAAATGTTACCACATTAAGAAAATCTCGCCAAATGGATAAAAATGACGTTAAATCAATGAAAATAACTACTAATTGACGAAAATTCAATATCTTGGAAAAAAATATAAGTATCTACTACAAGAATAACCTATTTTATAGTAACCTATAGTAAATACATTGCATTATATAAGGAAAGTCATGTGCTGCCCACATCAGATTTTTTTTTTCTGCGTTTTCAGAGAAATTGTACATGGAATGTAGTTAAACTGATTCATAGGGATTTAGATTCAAACTGAGGAGGATTGAAAGTGATTTGGGAAGTGAACCTTCTTTCCGTTTCGTGCTTTAAATTATTAAATTAATTTCTGCTTTAACTCCCGAGCAGCGCTCTTTCTTTAATTTGGTATTATATATATTTTAATTTAGTATTATATTATCAATTGCAATTAAGATTTTAATATCAATTATAATATTTAATATCAAATTTTTAATATCACTATTTGATATAAAAAATTTTATGAAAATTCGTTGAGATAATAATTCAGGGGTTAAAGTAATTTTTTCGTGATGTCAAGTATATTTGTTTATTTGTGTCAAGGGAATGATTTTAGTTCAAAACAGGCCATTTGGAAATTGAGCTATGTTATCTGTATTATTTAAGTAGCGGGCGCTTATTTAGAATCTGGGCAATGCAACGCGTAATTCGTTCCAATAAATAAATAAATAGTAAGGAATTATTCTACAGATTCGATTCAAAGATAGTTATTCGGTCTTTTTCGATGATATCAAGATGGAAATACTGTGATAATATTTTTGATCGCTAAGCAACCGATTTGTGTGAAAATCACTCAAAATCATGGTTCATAAAATAACTGCGAAACTTAGAAAATCTCGCCCTGTCGCACAGGAAGTTTGGCTAATCCGGAACAGAATTTCGTGGCTGTCTGAAGCTTAGATTTTTTGCTACAGAAGGCACACACAGACAGACATCTTCTTTTATTATGTACTACAAAATGTCCGGGAGTTACAATTAGACCAATTGCACCTATTAGACTTCAGCACAATCAGATCAATTTTATAATATTGGCACTCTCTTGGTACCTTATATATTTCCAAAAAGTTATAACTCCTAGAAAACTCCATTTAATCTCTATTTAGACATATTATAAAACCTTGAATGAAACAAAATGGTTAGCCCTTCCCCTGCGACCACACATCAGCCAACATTTTCCGTAACTATGTAAAGCAAAAAAATAAATAAATAAATAAATATAAATAAATAAAAGAAACAAAATAGAATCCTTTGTGAGAAGTTGGGGCTTAAACCGCATCGTGGCCAAATATGTTCGAATATTTATGAAATATTCACGGAATTTCATCAATCTTTGAAAATCTGTATAGAAAAAACTAAGGCCTTTTCAGAATTTAGGACTACGAGTACTTCGATATACATTCAGCTGTAGTTTAAAAGAAAAAAAAAAGAAAATGATGGTATCGCGAAAATTGTATTAAAAAATAGATTTTTGAGATCAGTATCATATTTTTAAACTTTTTTACGACGTTTTTAACACTTTACAACATAGTTGAAAAGTGTTTATGACTTTGTTCATTCTGTTTGCCTGTCCGTTCGCACGATAACTGCCGTAAAAATGACTTTATCAAAATTAAATTTTTAGTATGTTGTTGAGGCGGTCCGTGGGACATATGGGAATGTAAATGAATAATATCGCCCAATTAGTTTTGGATTGAACCCGGGTTGAAAAATGAAATACATTGAATCCTATGGGACTTAATTTTTCAAACATTTTTCAAGCAAATTCTTTCGAAAGTTTTAGGAAATATCCAAATTATCCCATAATAAATATGAAAAAAATTTCAGCCAAATATGTTCGGTGGTTTTTAAATAAAAATTAAAATAATAATTGCACCCATATTATATGAAGAGATCACGTGACCCACTTTAAAATAAAACATGGCATCCATCTTTCTCCCAGAGTAAAAATCGGGATTTTAAAAGTTCTTTTTAATTTATATTTATTGCTGCATCCGTCTGAAAACAGCTTTATTTTTTTTTTTCTGTGGATCTATATACTGCGCCAACGCAGTTACAATATTTTGACGTTTAAATGATCATCGAACTTTGATTATTTCTGCAATGAAGCCTAATTTTCCCGTATGAGAATGTAAACACACCAGGCTGTAAGATGAGTTGTATAAGAATTGCTGAATTTCTTTCACACAAAATTATTTAGTTCTGGAGTCTGCAATATAGCTGATAGGAATGGAGCAATCATTGATTTTACACAGAGACGCAGACGATTCTGTAGTATTGCGTTTTTCGTAGTATTGCGCATGGAGTTGGAAAATAATTTTACATCCATGGTTTTAAGTTTTTAAATAAAATAAATTTTTGTAGTATTGGGATGATTTTAAAAATATCGCCGCTGAATGAAAGGAATGGAAAAAGGTTTATGAATGAAATATTCACTGCTTTTATATAGAGAGCCAGGCGATTTACATTTCGATGACGTTATTCGAATAAAGTTCATTTGTTTTCGATGAAGTTTTCAAATATAGTAAATTGTTGTAGTATTGTGATAATTTTAAAAATACCACCGCTGAATGTATCGCATTTCAGAGATGTTTGAATAAAATTGCATTGCATTTGGAAAGTGTTTTATAATCACTGCTTTATGCATGATTGTTTTCTTCATCGGACAGGAATTAAAAATTCTGCAACGAAGAAAATATTGATTTTTTTTTTTAAATTTTCGACCCTTGAGCAACATTTCTACAACTCTTAGCTTTAGTTTTATGAAGGTCGTAGTGCTAAAGTGGAGGCGTTAGTCAGTCTTTTTTTTATTCCTTTTTTCCGAGTTTTTTGGAATTTGGTAGCTTTATAAATCTGGTAGGAAAAAGGAAAAACACTATCGACCTTTTCGAAATTCCGGCTCCTCAACTCCCTTTGCAAAGCTCCCATCTAAAACAGAAAAGAAAAATTCGAGATCGTAGATCCAAAGATACGTATTATTAGGACGAAGAGAGAAAATAGCTAAAAGTGCTACTTCAACACAAAATAACTAAAAGACTAATTCAAATTAATAAAAAATCTGATGTGGACAACACATGACTTTCCTTATATAATGCAATGCATTTACTACTTTTACACTAAAAAAATAGGTTATTCTTATAGTGGATACTTATATTCTTTCCAAGAAATTGAATTTTCGTCAATGAGTCGTCATTTTCATGGATTTAGCGTCATTTTTATCCATTTGACGAGATTTTCGTTAATTTAGCAACATTTAAAAAGGCGTCAAGTTGGCGACATTCCGCCAAATTCGTCGCCAAAATACCGCCAAGCGTTATGGATGGAGAAATAAGTTACTCTTATAGCAGATAAATGACTATTGGCGTTCAAATATAAAAGTATTACTCAAAGTATCTTTTCTCATGAATGGATCGAGGTAGCTCCACGAGAATGATGTCATCAAAGCTATCGCATGATATTATATATGAAAAGTGAACATCTTTCTCAACAGTTAATATTTTTTTTTTAATTTATGGGATTTTTTGAAAAATATATTTGAAAATGTGCAATATCTCGAGAACGGTTCATGCCAACGTTCTAAAGTCTATGTCAATCGTTTGCTAAGGAAAAATTACATAAAAAATGTCTATTTGCGTAACTTTAAGTTTTTGATAATTTTTTCAAAATTTCACTCAAAAATTTAGGGGGGTTCTAAGCATTCGGTTGTGTTTAAAAACAATAGGCTTCCAGTATTCATGGATTGTAATTTTTGTACCAAATTTTGTTCGAATCGCTCCATTCGTTCGACATTTATCGCCTCCACAGAGTCACTGACACACACATACACACACACAGACATCATCTCAAAAACGTCTGATCCGTGTTCAGGAATGCTTGAAACGTGCTCTCCCGTCGAAAACTCGAATTCGAATTTTCGACCCCGTCACAATACTTTCCTTATACATTATATGTATATAAGGAAAGTAATAAATCTCACCGAGTACTGTTCAGGGACCTTGCAGGGTACACTTCGATGATAAGAGCTTGCAATTTCGTCCCAACAGCTCAACGGTAGAGCGGCGGCTGGCCAGTTCGGAGATCCAGGGTTCGATTCCCGGTTGGGGCAGCAACGCTCTTTACAACATGAATTACCTCTCGATCAAATTTCTATCCGAAGCTTAGATTTTTCGCTACGGGCGACACATATATACACATGCAGACACAAACACTTTTTATTATGCAAGAGGAAGATAAAAAATTCTCCAAACTTTAAGGAACGTCCACAAATTCTAGTAATTGTTATATAATTTTAACCTACCGAAAACTCACGCCATTGGCTGGCTATAAATACTATTAGTATTGCACAAGAAAACATTTTGCCTTTTAATCCTTCTTCAAACGTTCAGAAACGCGAATAACAGTTGATCGTCTGCGACCATAGAAAAAATATACAGCAGGTTCAGGTCTATCAAAAATAGCTCCCTTTAAATGAAATATTCAAACTTGACAGGTATATTATGAAATATAGACCTTTTTTTTTTTCTCCATCCAACATGCAAATGAAATAGAATGCAAATCCCACAGAATTTCGTATATGGATGTCAAAATAAGTTTCATGCCACGAAAGAGCGAATTATTAAGTAGAGTGAATTATTAAAATTTTTCTTTCAAGATATTTCACCAAAAATGTAATTCTTTCGAATTTAAAAAAAGTATATATATTTTGCAAGAACTAAAGTTTCTCAAAAGTTGATATATTCCCTCTTCTAAACTGAAAGATTTTTTTTTTTCAAGCTTACTATATGTTTATGAATATTGTTTTGCTCTGTCTTTATTTATTTCATTATGTTCTCATACGTATAGTATTGAGAAAGTTTTGTTTTCACGAAAATTTTCGATTTCGAGATTTTGATGCCAATATATGTGTTAAGACCTCCTGAACACGTTTCGACTATTTATGGAGTGATGTCCGTCTGTATGTCTGTGGTCAATTTTTTGTGTACACGATAGCGGCCATAAATATTAATGAATTTTTACAAAACTTTGTATCCAGCTTTGTTATGAAAGAATCTAGAACTAGATAGAATTTTTTTTTTTAAAGCCGAGCGAAAACTTCGAAATTTATACGAAATTTTATGTTTTTTAACCTGTCGCCATAGGAGAAAATTTGACATAATTATGCTTAAAATGGTTTATTTATGGCTCAAGGATTACGAGACCTTATAGTTTGAACTATTGTTGTGAAAAATAGTAGCTATATCACTTTTTTGTTCGTGACGTCATTAGACCCCTTGGGGGTACACTGTCAAGTATTGTATCAATCGAGATTTTTTCAAGATCTTTAAAGTAAAATTTGAGCTACTAAAAATGGATTAAGGTATGAGAAAGTCGAGCTGACCCACACCCTAGTTAATTGTAATTACTATTAAAAAATATTATTTGCAATTTAAATTGGAAAAACATTTCGAATAAAACTAACCTCTGAACTCTTTTGCGAAACCAATCTCCCTATTCTGGGGCACGCTATTTGCCCCCTACCTCCCGTGATCCGCGCATTATGAATCTATGCTCTCGTCAACAGCTCAATCAATAGGGGACGTCAGGGGCACTTGTCCACACCGCACCCGCGTTCGCCCCCAATTTGTCAGCAGTTAAATAAATATGGGTTAACAACAAAGCGATCCCTTGGATTTATCATGATCGTATATATGGCATCAGGGTTGAAGCGCCATCCTACGGTGGTTTATGTCAGATATCGAGGTGGAAAAAAAAAATTAGAACTTCGTTATTATGTAAAAAATTTTAACAAAGTTATATTAAGTTTTCAAGTATAGAAATATTTTTACTTTCTCATACTATAATCTAGCATAGAGAAAGTATTGGTATCATGAAAATTTTTTAATTCGAGATTTTAATGCCAATATATGTTTTAAGATTTCCTGAACACGTTTCGACTATTTTTGGAGTGATGTCCGTCTGTCTGTTGCCCGTGGTCGATTTTTTGTGAATACGATAGCAGCCACAAATAATAATGGATTTTCACGAAACTTTATATCCGGCTTTGTTATCAAAAAATCTAAAACTGGATACAATATTTTTTTTTTTAATTCGAGCGAGGACTTCGAAATTTCATATTTTTTTTAACATGGCAGCATAGGACAAAATTGGACATAATCACGCATAAAAGGGTTTTTATTTTTGGCTCAATAATCACGAGGTTCAATAGTTTCAATCATTGTTCTGAAAAATAGTCGCGATACAATTGTTTGTGACGTCATTAACCCCTTTGGGGGTGCAAGTTACCCTCCCGGGGCCGAGTGTACACCTTAGGTTTAGTCTATCTATAGTACAGTGGCAATGCCCGATCGAAAAAAGGGGATCGCAGCGCCCCTAGTAAAACATTTAAAAAGTTAGAACAACGAACTCGACAATGATACGGAATAGACGAAAATATTCAATTACAAAGCTGTAGTTACATTGTCTAATTATTAAGAATCGACGTGAAAGCTGTTACAGAAGACATTTATTTGGCACAATAGGGTTAGTTAGTGACGAACGTTTATTATGTTTAGGAATTAGGAATGATACAATAAACAACACTCACGTGAACAGGGATATAGCGTAGAGCTGCCTTTAGATAAGTCACTGCCATTTCTTGCATCCGCTCGTGAATCGCTCAGAAACGTTTACCAGCGTTGACGCTGTAAAGAATCTTGCTGCCCCAACCGGGACTCGAACTCTAGATCTCCGAACTGGTCAGCCAACGCTCTACCGTTGAGCTATAGGAACGAAATTGCAAGCTCTTATCGTCGAAGTGGACTCTGCATTCTCCACTTTCTAATGTCAGATCGGCGGGCAACTGACAAAAAACTGACCATCTTCTGCTATTTTACCTCAGGTTAACCTCCTGCTATTACTATTTTTATCCAGGTTAATATCTATCCTGCGTGGTCGTTATCCTCTCAGTTTGAAATCAGCTCTCCATCTTTCAGAGTCCACTAAATCAGTACTAGTCATACTAGGGTAAAATTCAGACCTCCGACATCATAACATACATATAAACATGTTGTTCTGGAAAAGGATCTCTCCTATAAACTTGACAACAGGAATACAGTATTTCAAGCCGAACTTACTGCTATTTCCTTTGCTATTGACTGAGCTTCCTCTAATAATACCCCTGTTAATATTTTTTCCGATAACCTCTCTTCCATTCAAGCTCTTAACTCAATAAAAAATAAATTTAATTATCTTAACTCCATTAAATCCAAAGCTCTCCTTGCCAAAAACCTTGTCAATATTTCTTGGGTAAAAGCTCACAATAACATATCTGGAAATGAAATTGCTGATTACCATGCCAAAATTGCAGCTATCTTTGGTTCCCCTCTTACTATTCCCTTTCCTTACTCACTCCTCTCAAAATTTTGTAAATCTCATATCCTTAATCTTTGGCAAAATTATCTTAATGATTATATTTCCACCAGGACTGGTGATCCGGCTAGAATCCTGTCTTACCTCCCTATCGTGAATCCTAATTTACAAATTTTTAATAAATACCCCATTTACTTTCTTACTAGTCATGGCCCCTTTATTGATTACCTATACTTTTTCAAAATTAAATCCACCTCTAACTATATTTGCAATAAATTCGGTGACGTTGACCATTCCATTTTCGATTGTCCTTTTTCTAAAAATTTTCATCTCTGCAACCCCCCCCCCCTCTAATAAACCAATTTGGTTCTCCAAAGTTCGTTCAAATCCCTCTCTCAGTAGATAAAATTAAAAACTGTATTCTTGTTGCCATGGAAATTTCTCATAAAGGGACCTAAGCTTATGAGTAGATTCTGCTCTCAATTAATTTTGATCAATGAATCCCTTTATTTCATTCTTATTAACTTATATGAACTTTAATTTGATTAGTTTTGGGTACGATTCGGGATAAAAGAATACGCCTTTTTTTTTGCGAAATGGCTCGCAAAAGCTTGTATCCACTCTAGCTAAAAATCTAATGGACCGAATTTCACAAAATTTGGAAAATAAATCGCTTGTGGGTTACCCTGGTGCTGATTAGATTTTGGTATAATTCAGTAAAAAACAACCTGCCTCTTTTTGCAAAATGGCCCTCTAAAATCGACAAATAGAAAACTACGTATGCTGAAATATATCCATCAAATGCTTGTATTATACGTAATTTTTAACGACGAAAAGAATAAGACCAACCCCATTACACTAGGACTAGCCGTTCTCGAGATATTTTCGTTTTCTCGCTTTTTCTCTAAGCTACCTTTGAAACTGAGTCCAGTTAACAAATGCGAACGAAAATTGAATTAATAGTGAATTAAGTTTAATTAAAATAAAGAGAACGTGTATATACGTCTGCAGGGAAAGTCGTGTGCTGCCCACATCAGATTTTTTACTTTCCCTGCAATACATGGTAATGTATAGGGAAAGTATTGGAATCATGCCCAAAATCGCAACTCGAGTTTTCGACGGATCTACACGTTTCGAGACCTCTAGAATACTTAAAAACTATTTTTAACGTGACGTCTGTGTGTGTGTCTGTCTGTCTGTGTGTCTGTCTGTCTGTGCAGATCTTGTATCCACTCTAACTAATAAACTAATGAGCCGAATTTCATAACATTTGGTACTGTAGGTAAGTCACTTGTGGGCGAATCTGGTGCTGATTAGATTTTGGTACGATTAAAAAAAAAATAACCTACCTTTTTTTGCAAAATGGCCCGCAAAAATCCCCAAAATCTAAAATAAAAAACTACGCATGCTCATATATATCCATTAAATGCTTGTTTCATACGTAATTTTTAACGAAAAAAAGAATAAGACCAACCCCATTACACTAGGATTAGCCGTTCTTTAGATATTTTAGTTTTTTTTGTATTTTCTCTACGCCACCTTTGAAAAATGTCTGGTTATCAAATGAGAACGAAAATTTAATTAAAAGTGAATTAAATTTAATTAAAATAAAGAAGAAGAACGTAGATATAAGTCTGCAGGGAAAGTCATGTGCTGCCCACATCAGATTTTTACTTTCCCTGCAATACATGGTAATGTATAGGGAAAGTAGGGATCATGTCGAAAATCGCAACTCGAGTTTTGGACGGATCTACACGTTTCGAGGCATCTAGAATACGAGAAAACTATTTTTAGCATGGCGTCTGTGTGTGTGTCTGTCTCTCTCTGTGTGTGTGTCTGTCTGTGTCTGTGCAATGTATGTATCCACTCTAACTCAAAAACTTAGGGACCGAATTTCATAAAAATTGGTAGGTAAGTCACTTGGGTATGTCCCTGCTGTTGATTTGTTTTTGGTATGATTTGTGAAAACAAAACCAGCCTTTTTTTGCGAAATAGCCCATAAAAATTTAATTTATCCGCTCTAACTAAAATACTAATTGATCAAATTTCACAAAATTTGGTAGATAAGTTACTTGTACGATACTTTGGTGCTGATTAGATTTTGGTATTATTTGGAAAAGAACAACCTGCCTTTTTTTACGAAATGACCCTCAAAAATCGCAAAATTTAGAAAAAGCTACGTATGTTCAAATATATCAATTAAATGATTGTTTTATACGTAATTTTTTATGAGGAAAATAATAAGAATAACTCTATAACTGTAGGACCAACCATTATCGAGATATTTGAGATTTTTCGCATTTAGTTATGCCACTTTTAGAAAAATGTCTAATTTCCAAATAAAAACAGAAATTGAATTAAAAATGCAAATTTAGTGTTATTTTGTGCAATTAAATTCAATTTAATGAATTATTAAAGAAATAAAAAATTAATTTGAGTCAACAGGGAAAGTCATGTGCTGCTCATATCAGATTTTTCATTATGTTATTATACCTCACTCTAAATTTTATTTTTCAATGATCTTTTTATCTATATTCGCAATAACAATTTTCCCATTTTTGTAAAATGGACGTACTTGTCAAGTTCAAATATAATGTCAAACTGCCTGTTTAATCTCACTATTTTTCATCAATTGTTATATTTTTAGACCTAAATAAAAGTTCGTTTGGCGGGATGGCAGACCTTGGGTGCCTCCTGAATGCAGGAGGTATCCTTTCCCGGCCGTGCAGCTAGCTACTCTAAACCCACTATGTGAGTCGCACGGTCTGGGGTCTTCAGATCTCCGACATCTTTGCACTAACTTACAGAGTTGATTTGTTCTGGCGCTATTATAAAGAACCGTGAAGCCCCAACCGGGAATCGTACCCTGGATATTCAAACTGGCTATCTGATGGTCTACCGTTGAGCTATTGGGACGAAATTGCAAGCTCTTATCGCCGAAGTGGACTGACTGCAAGGCATGGCTGCGCATTTAGCAACCGCTTATGATTGCTGTTTTTTACATATACGCGCTTCGTTCGTTCCTGTTGTTGATTCCAACTCACTAAACAATGCTCTATAACTTAGTAATTGGTTTTTTCCATCTATCTCTCTTTGTTGCTGAGTTCATTAGCCCAACGAACGTTTGTCCAGTCATTTTACTATAGATAGATCTAATGTGTGCACACACTATCATAGACCTTTCCTGGAAATCCCATATACTCAAACAAAAACGTTTAATCATCAAGTTAAAACGCTTAAATCAAAAGATAAGGCGAGCTTAAATATAAGTAATTAGGCACAAATTATTAAACAATATTATTTATTAATTTGTGCCTAATTACAATTCTTAAGTTCTTTTGAAACGTTTAATATTTGCAGCAGTTTTACAACCATTTAACATTTGCAGGAAGTTGATATTCCGGTGGACCTTTAAGAGGCAATAGGCATCATATTGTTGAATTCCCCCCCCCCCCCCCCCCGCTCCTTATATTTTAAGAATGCCAAAAATTACTTATCAAAGTCGTAGAGCGTTGCAAAATTGAGTACTAAACATTTCTGCCCCACGGCAAAAGCTGGAAATAGATCTTAATAATTATTTTAAAAGAAACATTTACATTAATCAGCCCGTAGTGTAAACATGGAGACATTAATAAACTCGCAAAGACATCTTATTACACTTGTGCAGACATGCATGGTTGTTGAGGGTGAACATTTTGTGTATACTAAAGTCAAATTTATTCTGCTGCATTGTCTAAATGCTCGATTTTTTTTTTTGGGGGGGGGGGGAGAGGGGGTAGTTAGATTGTATACACTGGGTTTCAAAGTTCTTTTGTATTTTTTTGTGGTGAGGGGGTGCATACATATTTTGTACTAATTTTGCAACGTTCTACAACTTTGTAATTAACTTTCTACCTCTAACAGGAAGTGAGATAATCCCCATACCCCGCAATAAAGAGGGTCGACACCCCTCCCCTGGGAACACCGCGTGCTGCTGGTACATTTGGGTGCGGTAGCCCTGTGGTTTGCGCGCTAAATTTGCACGCTGCCACAACTGCCGCCGTGTTCATGCGGAGTACGATCACGTTAAACATGTGGGTCCGTAAGTCCTTCCGAGAGGTTGGTGGTAGGGGAAGGAGGGTAAGGTCCCTGTGGATGCCTCTCCCACTGGGTTCCGGTCTAAATTGGGTGGCACTTCCCGGCCGTCCAAGCGGTTACCTTACACCTTTCTGGTAGGTCGGACGGTCTGGGTCTCAACAACAACCCCCCTCCCCTTCCGAAAGTTGTCTCATCGTGTAGAGCCATAGGAGTTTAGTAGGTGTGGATAGGGATGAGGTTAAATCCCAATGTAAAACAACAGTGACTACCCTAGTAACAATCCAATAGTGGCCCCATATTGGATTTTTATTGGCTCCAATATTGGACCATTATAAAAAAGTGGACATTCTGACGGAATTGGCTCAATATTGGCTCAAAATATTGGGACAATATTACGCCAATATTTACAATCTAAAACCAATATTGGCGTAATATTGTAATGAAAATATTCGCCAATATTGGCGTAATATTGTAATGAAAATATTCACCAATATTGGCGTAATATTGTAATGAAAATATTCGCCAATATTGGCGTAATATTGAAATGAAAATATTCGCCAATATTGGAGGCCAATGCAACCCCAATACTTTTGCCAATATTGACATTACATTGGAAATATTTCCAATGTAATGCCAAGATATACAATATTGGTCAAATATTAGACCAATATTAAATGCTACAAAGGTATGCCTAATAACTTAATCATGGCGACATTTGATGGGCATAACACGCAGTACTTATACACAAGTAAAGACAAATATGAATTCCTACGCAGCGAACATGATGACTGAAGGCTTTTTAAAACTTATTTGTGATAAGTCTTCAACAAACAGCTACTGAAGTCACGACTTATTCTCTAAAGAATTTTTTAAAACCTTTGATGCCAACGTCAAAATTTGCCGAATAATCTCGACCCAGACATTTAAATTCTCGGATCGAGACATTAGTGTGAAATGTACAAACATTTTGGAAAATAGAAGTGCATATTTTTTCTCAAAGATGTATTTCATCAGTTGATGTTTAAAAAACATCCAGAAAGCAAATGAAATTGTTTTTTATAAACTTTTAGATAACTTTATTGGAATAAAAATCAAACGAAAGTCTCACTGAATCTACAAGAATATTTTATTTTTGATTTTGGGGGGAGAGTGGTGGGAGCAGAAGTTTAGAAATAAGTTTTTATTTTCTTTTATATACACTGTGGTTCCTAAACACCCCCACAACTTCGGGGGGGGGGGGGATGGTCTCTAAGTGTACATGTTAGATTCATCTATAGTAAAGTAACCATGTCCGATTGAATAAAAGTGTTTGCAGTGCCCCTGGTGGAGAAATAAAGAAGTTGGGAACATGAACTTGCCAAAAAAGCGAGATAGAAAAGAAATGTCAATTACAAAGTTGTAGACCATTACTTAATGAGTTGCAATTTTCATTAGTAATGAACAAAAAGCGGTCATAGAAAAAAAACAATAAATACATGCCCTATTTCATCGATTGCTAGATGCGCAACCACTAATTATATAAGTAACTAGCAGCATACCCGTTCTTCGTACGGAGTATATAATATAAATAAACTTAAAATTCACAGTCATGTGCAAATTCCTATCTTTATATACTAATTGCCAAGTGTCCGTCTGTCTGTCTGTCTGTCTGTCACGCTTTTTTTAGGCACTTCCCGAATAGATAGAGACTTGCAGACTTGCAATTTGGTACACGGCTCGGTCGTTCGATAAAACCCCCTGGAAAAATCGAATTTTCCGAAAACGTTCTATAGAAGGGGTGCCCCACACCAAAACGTTCGAAAAGTGAAATGATGGGAAAGCATGCTTTGCGATAAGATAGAGACTTCAAATTTGGTGTATGGGTAAACCGTTTGAAAGGAAAAAAGTGTACAATTTCAGATTTTGAATATGTTATACTTAAGGGGGTGCCGCACACCAAAATGTTCGATTTACCGAATAAATGAGAAACGGCTACTTTAAAATTTGATAGAGGCTTGAAATTTGGTATATGGGCTAATCATTTGAAGAAAACACCTAAAACAAATATAGTTTTCTTAAATGTTCGTTTAGGGGGTGCTCCACTCCGAAACGTTCGAAAAGTGAAATGATGGGAAAGTGTGCTTTCCGATAAGATAGAGACTTCAAATTTGGTGTGGGTAAACGTTTGAAAGGAAGAAAGTGTACAATTTCAGATTTTGAATATTTTCTACTTAAGGGGGTGCTGCACACCAAAATGTTCGATTTAACGAATAAATGAGAAACGGCCACTTTAAAATTTGATAGAGGCTTGAAATTTGGTATATGGGCTAATCATTTGAAGAAAACACCTAAAACAAATATAGTTTTCTAAAATGTTCGTTTAGGGGGTGCTCCACACCAAAACGTTCGAAAAGTGAAATGATGGGAAAGTGTGCTTTGCGATAAGATAGAGACTTCAAATTTGGTGTATGGGTAAATCGTTCGAAAGGAAGAAAGTGTGCAATTTCAGATTTCTAATATTTTCTACTTGAGGGGGTGTCGCACACCAAAACGTTCGAAAAGTGAAAAGATGGGAAAGCATACTTTGCGATGAGACAGATACTTCAAATTTGGTGAATAGGTAAATCATTCGAAAGGAAGAAAGTGAGCAATTTCAGATTTCCAATATTTTCTACTTACGGGGGTGCCGCACACCAAAACGTTCGAAAAGTGAAATGATAGGAAAGCATGCTTTGCGATGAGATAGAGACTTCAAATTCGGTGTATGGGTAAACCGTTCAAAAGGAAGAAAATGTGCAATTTCAGATTTCTAATATTTTCTACTTAAGGGGTGCCGCACACCAAAATGTTCGATTTACAGAATAAATGAGAAAACGCTCCTTTAAAATTTGATAGAGGCTTGAAATTTGGTAGGTGGGCTAATCATTTGACGGAAACACCCAAAACGAATATAGTTTTTCAAAAATGTTCGTTTAAGGGGGTGCTCCAGAGACAAATGTTCGAAAAGTGAATTCATAAAAAACCATGCTGCGGAATGAGATAGAGATATCAAATTTGGTGTAAGGGTAGATAGTTTGAAAGGAAGAAAGTGTACAATTTCAGTTTACCAATACTTTCTACTTTGGGGGGGGGGGGGGGGTGCCTCACACCAAAATGTTCGATTTTCGGAATAAAGGAGAAACGCCCCTTTTAAAGAAACTTGATATTTGGTATATGGGCGAATCATCTGATAGAAATCACAAAAAGAATAGAGTTTTTCAAAAATGTGTATTTAAGGGGGTGGGTACTCCACACAAAAACATTCGAAAGATAAAATGCTAGAAAAGCATGCTTCGCGATGAGATAGATACTTCAAATTTGGTGTACGGGTAAAATGTTGGAAAGGAAGAAAGTGTGCAATTTCAGTTTTCCAACATTTGTTATTGTAGGGGGGTGCCGCTCACTAAAATATTTGATTTGCCGAACAAATAAAAAACGCCTCCTTTACAATATGATAGAGGAATTTAGTATATGGGCTAACCATTGGACAAAAAAACCAAAGATGAATACAGTTTGACAAAAATGTTCTTTAACGGGGTGCTACACAGAAAACGGTCGAAAGGTGAAGTGATAGAAAAACATGCTTCTCTTCGCGATAGGATAAGGACTTCAAATTTGGCGTACGGGATGATAGTTTGAAAGGAAGAAAGTATGAAATTTCTGATTTCCAATTTTTGTTACTTTAAGGGGTTCCGCACACTAATATGTTCGATTTTCCGAATAAATGGGGTACACTTCCTTTCAAATGTGATAGAGGTTTGATATCTGGTATATGGGCCAATCATCTGATAAAAAAAAACAAGACAAACAGAGTTTTTCAAAAATGTTCATTTATGGATGTGCTTCACAAAAAAAAGGTCCAAAGGAGAAATAATAATATAGGGGTGCCTCGGGATGAGATAGACTTTAATGTGTTGTACGGGTAGATAATTCGAAAGGAAGAAATTCGCAAATTTAGTTTACCAATATTTTCTTTTTTAGGGGGTACTGAACACCAAAATATTCGATTTGTCGAATAAATGTGAAACGCGAATTATTAAAAAATTTGCACTATTCAGGGGTTGCTTATTGCCAGACCGTTGATTTTCAACGGGTATTCGGCTAGTAGTATACTAAATGACATTTTTAATCAAAATATTCCGTTAAAATATTTAATTTAATTCTCCTAAAAAGAAGCCTGGCCCCTTTTGTAAGCAGATTTACAAAAAAAAAAAAAAAAAAAAAAAAAAAAAAAAAAAAAAAAAAAAAAAACGGAAATTGTACCAATATATGCAAAATAAAATGAAAGCATTAAAATTGTATGGGACCCGTATTACTTATATACGCGAATATTAAAAGATATAACCTGTATTATTACATTACATGTATAAATTGAAAATATCAATAAACCCGTAATTGACCCCAATATATGCCAGAATGAAAGCTCTAAAATTATATGGGAATATATATATATATATATATATAATTTACAAATGTAAAGTAGTCTGAGATAGCTACATGAAAAAAATTCTCATACGTAAAATATGCAAACATGGCGCTATGCTGCCCTTGTACATATTTACAAATATAATTTCTTAAAAGAATACCTAATTCACAGAAAAGCAAAAGATGAATGTGAAAAACGAAAAGTATCACAAGTGGTCGGGGGCAGTTGTGATACTTTTCAAAATCTCTAGAATCAAGGTCAAAATTCAAAGTCTCTAGATGGATGACACGTGTGTCATTCATCGTGTGTGTCTACACGTGTGTCATCCATTTTTTCGTGTGTCATCCATCTAGAGACTTTGAATTTTTGCTGAAGGTTTTTGCTGTTCGGTAATTGATGGTATTAAGGCCATTCTATGAATAAGTATCGGCTTCCGGGAGTGTTGCCATGGCTTAAAGCATTGCTTAACCGGAGAGTGGGGGTCACAACTCCCCCCGGCCACTTGTGATACTTTTCGTTTTTCACATTCATCTTTTGCTTTTCTGTGAATTAGGTATTCTTTTTAGAAATTATATATATATATATATATATCCCCGTACTACTTATATTGTCGCAGATTAGAAAATATGACAGTGTGTTAGTAGAAGATTACCCGTATTACAATATGAGTCTAAAAAATATTTGCCAAAATAAAACAGATGACGTAATAAATTGAACATATCAATAATCCCCGTAATCTTTATACCAGAAGGTCGTAATTAATTCCAATATATGCCAATATATATCAAAATATATATTAATATACCTGTACTACTTATATTCTCGTAGATTAGAAGATATACCCGTGCATTTTTGTACAACGTACAATATATGAGTTTAAACAATTTTTGTCATAATGAAACAATGGCATAATAACTTGAAAATATCAATAATCCCTGAATCAATAATCCATGAAAATATCAATAATAATAATGTTTAAACCTGAAGACTGTAATTGATATTATCCAGTCAAAAATGCAATGTGAATGAAATTTATTTTATATACATATCTTTATTATTCAAATCGGAAAAAATTTAATAAAAATCGTATGCCGCATAACACGTTGGATTTACATTCGTTGCTAAACGACATATCATTTGCTTCAAATAAATTGATGGAAATCATATCGTCTGAATAATGGGATCTCCATGGAAGGTTTGGCGACATTTTCGCACTTTAGCGATAATTTAAAAAATCGCCAAATTTATCGCCAAGTGGGACTGTAGAACAGATAGTCCCATTTCGCGACAAACTGACTAAGCATTATCACAATACTATCCCCTAACAAAACACAATTAATTTCACTTATTAAGCGCAATTTTATCAATTTCATGATATTTTTATGAATTTACAAATATTTTTTATCAATTTGGTGATATTTTCGCTAAATGGGTTGCTAAGTAGGATGGATGGACTGACCGACAAATGCTACCGAAACATCATTTCAGTACTCTCTTCTAAAAAAACAAAACAAATTTAATTTCATTGATTTGCGTCGTTTCTATCAATTTGGCGACATTTTCGTCAATTTGGTAAAGTTTAAAAAAAGTTGCCAAGTTAGCGATATTCCGCCAAATTCGTAGCCCTGAATTTGCAGATCTGAAGACTAAAACACCCTGATCCCGTTTGTATATACTAAATAAAAAGACTAAAATTGTATTAGAAGATATATCCAGTTTACTTTTTTTCTGTTTCAACAATCGGATAAATGAATTTATTGGGTAAACACAATATATGAATTTAGTAGAACACAATATAAAAGCTTAACTCTTTGCCAAAATAAATGAAAGTGATGTACGCAGTCCGCAATTAATATAATTAAAAGAAAAATCAAACCGTTCTTTTCTAAAACATATTTTTATATCCATTTATTTATTATTCAAATCGAAAAAATAATAATTAAAATTAACAGACAGATTTAATTTAATTGCGTTTCTGAGCAACATGATATAAGATAGAATCTTCCTCATAAAATGCGAAATTAAATAATCATTTTGATTTCTTTATACTTTTTATTGTTGAGTAAAAGCTTGTGAAAAATAAAGCATGGAGATAGATTTCCCATTTAAATTCATGTTTCAAACAATTCATGTTTTCAGAAAGTGACTAATTAGCGCAAAAAATCTCCTATCAAACTCAGAGATAAAGTTTTAATTAATTTTCAAACGATTTTCAACCTTTTCGTTTGGATAAAACCACGGAGTTAAAGAGTAGAACTCCTAGGAAAAAGTTTCGTTTTTCATCAATATCTCGACAACCCCTGGTCTTAGAAACTCGAAATTTGGACTAAATTTATGAGGGGCTATTTCAAGGCTATACGCAAAATTTCATTAAATTCGGTTCAGCCCTTTTCCCGTGATGATGAGACAAACAAAGTTTCGTTTTTAACTAATATCTCGAGAACTACTAGTCGTAGAAACTCCAAATATGGACTAAATTTTAAGTGGGGCTATTTTCAGGCTACCCATAAAATTTCATCAAATTCGGTTAAGTCGTTCTCCCGTGATGGTCGGACAGACAGACAGACATATTTTCAATTTTATTTATATAGATTATAGTGCAATATTCTTTTTCGAATTTAAATGTGCATTATTGGTGACGGAAAGTATTTTGAAATAGTTACACACTAGATTCCTATACATGTAAAAGCTCATTATTGTATTCATTCCTTCCTGTAAATAATAGGAATTTGTCTATAACACTATTGTGTTAAACTTTTCTTTCTTTCGACCCAGACTGTCTGACCTACCCAAATGTGTAAAGTATCTGTTTGGCCGGCCGGGACTGTACTACCCAATTTAGACCGGAACCTAGTCTGAGCGACATCTATACGGTCCGTACCCTGCTACCCCTATCGTCAACCTCTCGGAAGGACTTTCAAACCCACAGGCTTAACGTACCAGCACTTCGGGTGAACGCGGGGCCAGTTTGGGCAGCGCCGGGAATCGAACTCGGTATCACCGAGTGCTATTCCCGTGCCTTAACAGCTAGACTGTCCCACCCCTAAACAAATACCACCTGTAATCAAGTGAGTGGCGATTCACACAAATTAGACAATGGTCTATAATTTTGTAATTGACATTTTCTTTCTATTTCGCTCTTTTGCCGAGCCCGCGTCCCTAACTTGTTTTATTCTCCGCTAGAGGCTCTGCAATCTCTATTCGATCGGGCATGGACGGTATGGTCACTTCACTATAGATAGATCTAAAGTGTATATATATATTCAAGGACCTTTATTTCAAAGTTGTCGAGAGTACTCAAAGGCTTCCCTAGGAATCCTGTACAGGATGGACTATAAAGTCTGACTCTCAGATTCCAATGGTTTTATAAGTTGTGAAACACAAATCAAATGTTGTTGTTTTTTTCATCATGTCTGTGTGTTTGTAAAATTGGTAACTTTATGTCTCCAGAGATTCGATGGGTCTAACATACGTAGAGTTTTACATGTCACATATTTTGGGGAATTAAAATCTTGCCGCCACCAGTATATCCACAATCGCCACCGCAGTTCTAAGTCAACACCGTAAAGCATTTCCACAAATCTGTTTCAAATGATTCAAAAGAAAATCGACATCCATCATTTTAAACAACTCCACTGCCTTGACAGCGATTTAGAGAGCAAATATTCACAAAATACTTTAAAACCACCTAACTTTTTGTGCTTCCCTCGCTCCCCGACCAAAATCTGTTCTAATAGGCGTTCGAAAGATCCGTGAGAAAGACCGCCATCCCCCCCTCCGTGGAACGATTCTGAATAGATTCGTCATGCCGATTCTGACCTCAACGTATTAAGACTTCCGACACGAAAAAATGAAAAAAAATATCATCTGATTTCTAAGCTTTCCACGACTTTTGCGCGGTTAGCCACGCTTGTCAACTTAAAAATAAAAGAAAGGATCATATGGGATTAACTTAACCGCGACAATTTTCTCCATGGAATTATGACAAGGGGGAGGGCTGCCATCTGGCTATACATGTTATTCAGACGATTTGTAATCGTATTTTTAGAATAGCATGTACTGGCAACGCTTTATTTTGAAGCAGCTTTTTAGCATTGGCTGATTGGCAACTTGCATTATTCGCAGAGCCGGCTCTTTTGATGAATTTATAGTCGGAAGGCGCGATTTTTGTCATGTTTTCTCCCCCTAGTATTTCACGGATTTCGCCGTATGAAAAGAGTTTGGGGAAGAAATTTTATAATGTGTATATTTTTGTGGAAATTATGATATTATGGACACAGTTCCTGGCTTTGAAAGGGAAATGGGGTTTGATAGGTGAATAAAGAAGTCACGAAGCCCTTTATCGAGAAGATTTAAGGGATAAATTATTTTTTACTTGTAGAAAATGAGTAAAAATCTATAATCGATATCAATAACGATTTAAAATTATAAATCTGAAAAGCTTTTTCTGACTTCCTCTAGTAATATAATTATATTGTGAAGGCGTCGGTATGAACACTCAGGTATCTTTTTATAAAAACAACAAGTTTATTCATAAACTTTAGAAATCATAAAATAAACTTCATTAACGTAAATTACACATAATAAATCAGCATGTAGATGGTTAACCTTTTTTTACCATCACCTACATCCACATACGCCACGTTCTACGCCGTACCAACTCATATCATCTCGAACCGTATCGTTTCTCTCGTGCTTTGCATTTCCCCTTTTTATAACCTGGTTGCCAGCACCCTCTACCGTTCGCAAATCTGCGCGCTGTTATTTACAGTTAGGCTCTTCTTTCCCCCGGGGAAGACACTGCTTGAAAATTAGTCGAGAATAGAATTGTTAACCCTTACAATATAAAGTACTGCGACAGAGCTGATATGTTCGAATTCGAGTCTTCGATGAATTTACGCGTTTTAAACATACCTGAAGTCAAATCGAACGATTTTAATACGATTCTGGGTATATTATGTATGTGTGTGTGTATATATCTGCCTAACGATAAGAGAGCTTCGAAAGTAATTTGGCACGATTATTAGAATCTGAGAATACTGATTGATTTTTAAATGAGATCAAGCGTTCGAAGCACCCCAACATAAGCCCGTTCCATTCATAAGACACTTTTTTTAAACAGCTCCGTATTTTGATGCCAAACAATTTGCCAATAGTCATTTATTTCACAGAAAATAAAATAAATGTAAATTACAATTTGATATAGGTTTTGCACGTGAGTTTCGAAAAAATTATTCTTGTGCTTCGATGAATAAAGGCGCCAAAAGTAGCAAATTTCAAGTTATGTTATGCTAATTCATTGCCATTAACATTATGGGCCATATTCGCACCATTCACATAGTCACCATATTCACATATTTGGTGAATTTACGTATGATGATTAGATGGTTGTCATAGTAACGAGATTCGCTTTTCCAAATTAAGCAAAGAAACATTTAATACAATTTTAACATATAAAAAAGCTTTTTTAAATTTTAGGAGTCTATTGATTAAATTCTAATCATCGATTTTATATCAGTTGAGATTGAATTGGAGATTTCATTTGGGATATAATTTGAGCTTAAAATAACAATGGATTGCAACAGGAACCGAACCAACTTTTCCCGTATTATATATTAGAGGCTTTTTATCAGCTACACTACTCAGCCCATGCAAGGAATTATTAGAATCACTTTACAATTCTGTTCAATGGAATTACAATTCTGTCCCAATGGAAAATGCATTACATTAACATAAAAATCCTAAATTTCGAATTATGAAAATTACTAAAAATTTCAAGTCTAGTTCCAAGTCTTTACGCAATGTATTTACTCATAAAATTTCATGGTGGTACGTTCATTCGGTCTTAAGTTATCGTGTTCGCGTCTCACAGACATGCACACATGCACGCACCACTCACAGACAAACATTTCTCCAAAAGTTTCGATATGAGTTCAAGGTGCCTTAAAACGTACATACCCTTCAAAATTTCGAATTCAAAAATTTCTGGGTAAATAATACTTTATCTATACAGTAGTATACGAGAAAGTAAAAATATTTCTGCGCTGTAAAAATAATTCATATCAGTTAACTTGGAAGACCCGGTCGGTAACCGTGGGAAGCTAACAATGCACATACACCGCGTAAAACACAGAACGCAACATTGTAATTCTTGGTGTGAACAACACCACACCCAATTCATGGTATTTTTCTCTTTCTCTCCTGTGCAACAAGGGATGGTAACCGGGTACCCCATTGTTGCTCAGGCCGTAAAAAATCGGTTTAATCCCATTAGCAATGATATTTCCCGAGGGGGCGTTATGGAGATCAAATCCTCGATATTTGGACCCTGGAGACTGGGTTATATGGGAAATAGAAACTGTGGGAATAGGGCAGACTACATTATACCGCACCACACCATCCAGGGTTTTGAACATCATCGATTAAAGTTATCTGGATTTAGAGAGTAATTCTATATTTTAAATATTTAAGGTGTGTTTACTATGCATTTTATTGATTTCGATTAAGATATCAATGAACGAAATTCTACGAAAATATCAATGAGACGATTGTAAAGGAACTCATTACAGGGTGACTGCAGGATCTCAGGTAAAATAATTCCTGATTTCCAGATAATATCTTCAAAAATTCCCTGACATGTATAACTACCTACATTTACTGAATTACCAGTTTAACAAGCATAGAAATGTTAATTAATAAAATTGAAAGGGATATATATATATATATATATATATATATATATATATATATATATATATATATATATATATATATATATATATATATATAGAGAGAGAGAGAGAGAGAGAGAGAGAGAGTGTGAGAGAGAGAGAGAGTTAAGAATAAATAATTAAAATTAATTAATGTCAGCATTGAAAAGTATAATAGTCAAAGTATAGTGTTTATATGCAAGAGTCATATAAGACCAGCATTATTATAAGAATATTAATCTTTCAAGCATTAAAATTCTAGACAAGCTAGAAAACTCAGCAGTGCTCTGTAAAATCTAGTCAGGAATTCATGTAGTTAAATATCTCTTATTGCAACAAAATCATGTATAAACAGAAACAGTATTTTATTTTAATCTATTTTTCCTGTCATATAAAATACCTTGTGACAACTTTAAAAACAATTAAGGTAAGAGGAATCATTGAGAAACGTTGAGATTTTAAAAGTATCTTCTTTTTATTGAGATGTCCAACAAGCTGTCTCTTGTGACATGAAACACGAATAAGGAATTCTATTCTACAGATGTGTATTGTTGTAAGTCGGTAGAAATCTGTGATTACCTTAAAAATTTCAATTTCCTTTATTTTTCAGAGTTTTTTTTTAGGAATTCCCAGATTTTTACAGAATGATGATATTCCCTGATTTCCAGATTCTGTAGACATCCAGCATGTCCTAAACAGGACTCTAACCATGGATCTTCATCTGGGCAATCAACGCTGCATCCATTGGGTTACATTAATTAAACTGCATACATATATAACTAAAACATTTTGAATTATATCTTTATCATAATGCCATATACATGGAGTTAGAGATGAGATAAAACTCCTGTAGGTGAAAAGCTTGAATACCATAATGATTTGATAATTATAGCTAGGTGTCGCTGATGTTAGTAACGTCTCATCTGCTCTCATTTGACACAAAAGAAAGGCATAGTGTTCAGCATATGCAATTTTGATTGCTTTTAAATTAAACTTCCTAGCAAAAGTAATAAGTATTTTCTTTATTTGTAGAACAGGGTGCAGAATATAAAGAGGTAAAAAATATATTGTAATGTAAAATAAATTTGAATATGTAGAAATATTTTTTATTGTTCAAATTATAATTTGCAATAACTTTCTTCCTCAGAAAATGAACATTCTAAATAAATATTATTGAATTCAATCCGTCTTTCGTCACGAAAATACATACAACGCAGTGGGATTTATAGGATCCCAATGCCACCAGAAAAATTATCTCACACAATTTTGACGTTTTTCGAACATGAAGTTACTCCTCTTCCATGGTCATAATGATAAGATTTTAGGAATTACGTCAGTCACGTGACAATTTATAATTTTTAATGCAGAGAGAAAAGAAATATTTAATAGATTAAAACGGTGTTATAAAAACATGATAGTTTACATTTGATTCCTCAGACTGCGCTTGGAAATTAACTGAAGACAACTATTCCTATATAAATACCGATGTTAAAAATTCACATTCCAAAATTACTTGCTTTAGAAGTTTAAATCATTAAATACGTACACATCGGTTTCTCAACACAAATAGTTTAATGCAAAAAATACGATATACGAAGTTAAATAACATTTTCACATGTTCCAAAGAAATCTGTATAAGACAGAAATATGCTTCAAATAGAATATTCTTTATAGGTGACTTGCGATTCTGGCTCACACATATTTCACGGTATTTAAAAAAAAAAAAAAATCGATGTGAAACTTCAAGGGAGTCTTAGTCGCTTTCACCAACGCATCAGTTAAAATGTTCGAAAACTATACATAAAGATGTCAGAAATAAATATGAAGTATTCAAAAGATTAAATTACAAACACATACCTTTTATATATCAGGTATAATGGAGTCACTTTATTGACAAACATTCAGGCGTTTCATTTCATAAACCGTTCTAATTTGCATATATTCACCAGATACTGGCTTAAATGTAAAAAATTAAAAAAAAATGTCATAAGTCACACCAAATTCAACTAAAAAACGACAACGTTCTATTTATGCCATAGAATACAAGTTCAAAATCAAAGTTATTTTCTCATATGTGATAATTTAATTATTTGCAGACGATTTTTACCCCAGCCGCGAAAGACCGCTGGGATGATGACATGGTTAAAACGATTTGAACCAAATTTCAAGCTGAATAAAACAACATGGAATAAAATATATGATGTGAACAATACTTTCATATGATTTATTTCACATTATTTTTATTTTATATTCTCTTATTTCATATTCTTTATTAAATTTCATATTTTACAGCTTTCTTTTATGAAATATCGATGAAAATTTAGATTTATTGTTACGGATTAAAATAAGGATGCCCAATTTAAAAGAAATCACGTGATTATTTCGAGAGATATCACGTTCAACTAAATTCTATAATACCTCAAGAACGGCTTGAGAAAACTCCTGAACAATGGTGTCCAATCATTTCTGATTAAAAGTACTTACAAAATATCCTCTCATTTGATAATAGTGAGTCTATGTTTTTTGTTTATTATTCTTCCATTTTAGATCAAAAATGTGCATTATCTTGTATGTTGCAGCATTCTGTAAATGGCGTTTATTGCTTTTAAATAAAGATATTGTATACAAGCTTCCTATGAAAGTCCTTAAGCACCCCAATAACTTTGTAAAGAAGGGTTCATGAATGTATACTATCTATAATGAAGTGACCATGCCCGATGGAATAAAAGTGATTGCAGCACCCCTAAAGGAGAATTTATAAGTCAAGATAACAAACTCGGCAATAAAGAAAGAGTGACGAAAAAAGCCAATTCCAAAGTTGTACCTGGGTTGGTGAATTACTAGGAAACCATCAGGTCATCACCATCAAATTCATGAACTCACCACTTACAAGCCCACGATTAATGTGCCATAGGTGGATCCATAGCTACACAGCTGAGACTCACTCTTCTAGGAACAAGTTTTATTTAAAATTTGTTTTTCAATAAGTAGTTGTTTAATATGTCAATATATAAAACGAACAAGTCATAACTCGGGGGGCGCGACAACCCAGTGGTTAGCATGCGGATATTGCAGTTGGACAACCCGAGTTCGGTTCCCGCCTCCGCTGAAACTGTCGCCGTGTTCATGCGGAGTATGATCCCATTAAACATGGGGGTCCGTAAGTCCTTCCGAGAAGTTGGTGGTAGGGGAAGGAGGTTACGGTTATTGTGGATGCTTCCCTCACTGGGTTCTGATCTAAATTGAGAGGTACTTCCCGGTCGTCCAAATAGTTATCGCACACCTTCGGGTAGGTCGGACGGTCTGAGTCGAAGAAGGAAGAAAGAAGTCATAACTGGCAAAGTTTTGTATTATATCAGCTACCGCTTCTGCGGGATTGCTACGAATATTTAACCATTTTCATATATACTGTGGCGTTCTTGTATGCTTGTCTCTTGCACTGGAAATGAAGCTGAAAGGGAATCACATTCTATCAATTAATTCACCGACGTGTCAAAAGCTGCGGGATTTCGATGTTTTTGTTAATTGTTTTGTTTCCTCAAATATGGTGTTTGAGTAATCAACACCATATTTGAGGTCAAAGAGTTTTTAACAAATTTGTTTTAGAGAATCTCTAAATTATAATGGTTTTGACGTTTTTGATACATTTGGGATTTTTCTGATTCATAAATTAAAAATTTAATAAGTAAAAAAGTAAAGCTTGTGCAGTGATCTATTTATTTTTCTTACTTGCTTTTCTTTATTTTTGTATACAAGTTAAAATAGAATTCCATATGTATTATATTTTTAAGACATATAGCGTTTTAGAATAGGTTCGACAGAGAAAACGCAAAAACATGGTTCCACTGCAATAATACAATTTAAAAATGTCATCAATTATTATTTTTTTTTTCATTATAATTCAGATTATATTTTTATTTACTTGTAACCTTGTTAAAATATATAGTATGAACTTTTTATTTGAAAATTTTGATCCTCGGTTTTATGTCTTTCCGAATTATTTTGTTACGTTTCGCCACTGATCAGAGTCGAGGCATTTTATATGTAAAGCTGTGCAAAAACTGATCTTTACATATAGTATATAAATTTTGTTCAATGAATTAGTTCAATTTCAGTATTTTGAGCTCCTCTGCAAAGAACTTTAGAGAGTTAACTTTAGAGAGAACATAAGAGGCCATAGAACTTTTTCCAGGGGTGGAAGACGTACAACATGGACAATCCGGATGCCGATTTTTGTGACCTGGAAGGGGAGGGGTAAGTGTCCCCTTGCGCCCATGGTCGTTTGCCTCTCGAAAAGCCCTTGATAACATTCATATCACAGTTCAAGCTCTCAAGTTCCCCCAGAGATACCATTATTGTTACTTCATAAGAAGTTGCACTTCGATATGAAATGCGAAGGAATTAAAAAAGGGTCGATTTCAAATGTTGAAGGAAAGATAAGCGTTAGAGCAGTCATTTTATCGCGTGAGAAAAAAAAGGGGGGGCGGGGCAACATTTACGGGGTACATTGCAAAATTTCGGGACCGAGAATATACACTACCATTTCTAGTAAAAGATCTACCACTTACGAAGCAGTAATACAAATAATTGCTACGCAAATAAGCATTATATTACAATTTTTTTAAACTAATACTTGCATTTACAAACCATTCAAATTGTGCAATGTTATCAACGCCATTTAAAGAGATCAAGATTTTAAGTGGACAATGTTTGGATACATTACATTATATATATATATACAGATTATCTGTGATGCAGTGTCTGTCCTGTGACACGTTTTTAAATTTAGAAAAAGATCGTTCACACTGTGAGTATTACCAGAGACAACGGATGGCAATTTTATATAACTAGGAAGACGACTTTTTTTTTTTTGTATTCTAGAAATCTATCAAATATTTTCTGACACGAAATTCTTCTACACTCTCGCATTGTCTGAATGTAAAAGCAAACAAATCTTCGTCGTCTAAAACGGTCAAGGATTTAATATATTTGACATTTAAGGAATTTTTGAAAATATCCTAAAATTCGAGCTGCGAAATAAATATTTAAAAATTACAATAGTTCTTACGTAATAATAGAAAAAAATTGATATTCGCTATTTTTTTAATTATATGGATATATGATAGCATCTGTTAATAAAGTAAGTCTCTAACTACAACACTGAATAAGCAAATATATGCAAGTCAAAAACATAGATTACAGACACAAAATCTTGCATATTTTCTCACTAGATGGCAGCACCAAAAGACACTAAGCAATAATTTCATTTTGTTTTTACTATGGACTTGGACTAATGCGTATAAATTACTGTGTAGAATTAGTGAACCACTGTAAAATGGGGTGCAATAAGCCCTGCATGTGCAACTAACTACTTATTTATTTTTATTATTTCATAGCATAAGAAAAGAGGAAAAAGATCAGTCACATATGTTAGCTTTGCGATGGAATATGGAAAAGAAACAATCTATTACAAACGCATAACTTTATAAAGAACGAAGAAAGACATTCATACTATTTCATCTAATAAATTACGATTCTCACACAGTGAGAGAATTATCTGTAATATCCTTTACAGTGTAGTCCCTAATAAAATAGGTTCATACTGATCAAGAAGAGGTGCTTTTCTAAGATAAAGTACATTGCATTTATGTTATATGATAATATAAACATTAGTCTGAAAATAATAAGACTGAGCTCGACTGCCGGCGAATAGAGTTTAGCCAGTCTCGAAAAAGAGGATTAGTGAGCTGAAGGTTAACTTATCCCTACGGTGGTGCTGCCATCTAGTGGAAGAAATATGCACTTCGTATTAATTTGATGTCGGTGACAAAAAATTCTAATTTTCCCAAATTTGCACAAAGAGAAATAGAAGAAAATACAGTTATCGAAATAATTACGAACAATATGGTTAAATTTGGGTCTCGAAAGTTTCCAAAGCTATCACTCTGGTAAGTTTACAGGCATCATATTCAAGTAGACAAAAGGTAGAAAAAAAATATGAGCTTCATTAAAATGAAAAGAAAAGTAAATTTTACAATGTGGGTAAGCTCATCTATATATATATATAACAATATCATTAAGTTAAATCAAATCATATTTATGAATATGCATTATTATTAAATAATTACAAGAGTAGAAAAATAGTTTAAGTAAAATTTCATCAAAATAATCCAACATGCCCTTTTTTTTGCCACTTTGGTTTTTGAGGCTATATCTAAAGCAGTATTTGCAAAATCCACAAGTATTACACTCAGTTTCAGGGCCAATTAGAGCATTGTGAAAAGCAGAATTTAACAGTGTACTAGCTGCGGTAAATGCATACTACCTGCAGTTAGTCTGCTAATAGCTAATTAAAAATGTCTAATGTCACTGACTATGCACCCAGGTCATGAGTGACTGTATTTAAAATAAGATTTAATAGAAAAGTATGTGAATTTGAAAAACACAGCCTATTTTATCTTATTGCTTTGTAATAGATTTTTTAGAAGGGGGTGAGGGCGTAATTAGCATGGAGATTTAAAAATTTATATATAATTCAGAGTCAGCTTTTTAATCATAGGGCTATGTTAGGAGAATACAGTGAGGTGTTACAGAATTTTTTAAGAATTTGCAGCTAGTAGCAGGACTCAATTAGTTTTATATAAAAAGTGAAGCACATATACGAGTAAAAATCAATTATTGCATTACTGAATTATTTATTACTAAAATAACAAAATATATACAGTATCAAAACTTTATGTTTTAAAACTAATGAATATATTCAAGAGTATAGAAGTACTTGAATAACTTTGAAAATTACTTTACAGTATATCCATAAAAAAAATAAATAAATGAAACAGTTTTTATAAATTCGATTTTTTTTTTTAATTTAAATATTTTTCGTAACTAAATCACTTGCCTGCAACAATGTTATTGCGTACATTTGTATACATCACATTATTAAACATTTAACATTTATAATGTACATTTTACATTTTTATTTTTAATGTAATTTATAGTTTTGAAACTCTAAATTAAGAAAATTCTAAATTTAAAATGCATAATTATGATTATTTTCAGAAACTACATAAAACTTAATTACAAAACTTGGTAAAAATAAAAAAAAAATGCTTTTACTGTAGGAGCCAGTACATTTTGTTCACTTCTTTCCAAATCTATTTTGAAATTATTTTCTTGATCCACTGTTGGTGTTGTATGCGATCTATTTTCGAAAAACTGAAAGGTAAATTTTCCTTTTATAAATTTTTTGTGATGTTTTACAATTTTGTTCTGCCAAGTAACAGCATTTAAACAACGCATTTTAACACTTGTTACTACAGTGGTCATGAAAAAATAACATTGGACAAAATAGGTAGCCCGTTTAGCTCAAATTATTTGAATTGCAATGTGGAATACTATACAGAAGAAAAATTCCTTAGAATTCTTCGAGGTACTTAGTACACCAAATTTAAATTCATTTTCATGCAATTTATAAAATGAATTGCATTATATGCTAATTTTTGATCCAATAATTCTTTAATATAAATAAATTGAATTAAATTACGACAACAGATGGCAGCACCAAAAATATTTTGGATTAAGATAAAAAATATATTCTATGTTTTATTGGGTATTAAATTTAGTTTTAATGTAATTTAAGTATTGCATTTTATCTTTCAGAAAATATTTTGCAACTGTTCAAGCAGAATTTCGACAAAAAATGTGTGCTGCGAAAGTTAACAAAGCGCGGATAGGGCAGAAGATTTACTGATGCTCACACTTAAAGTTTAGAGAGATAACTGAACTTTCAAATTATCTGCTGATGTATTAACAATCATTTAACTTTTACTAGTAGTCACATATTATTCTCTTTTTTCCTTATACAAGACATTGGTCAGATCAATGCATGTGGCAATATAAACTTTTTTTATAGCAAGTATAAAAAACCATAAACTGGTGCAAGTGTTCAATCACATGTGGAACAAAGCAGTCAAATGTGCCAAATACCAATTATTCACATAACATAAAGTTAATGTCATGTTTCAATATTATTATTGCACAAGCATACAAATGAGTTCAATTATAAAATTCATTTAAACATTTTGTAATGGTATGATCTGATGTTTCTGTCTCCCCCTCAAAGTCAGGCACTTGACAATTATGTCATTCCCCTATAGAAGATTGATATATCCACCATAATATGTTCCACCTTGTGAAGTCAAAAATATGTACAAAGTGGTCACAAGAAATTCCTTTTAAAATTCCCTGATATTTTTCTAATTTTTCCCTGATAATTCCCTGAAACGTTACCCCTCAAAGAATTTTTATTGAGGCTACATCACCTGTTGATGAAAACTCTCCCTCCAGCCTCTTGTTCAAAAGTATATTTAACACTAGAATGATGGAAGCAGTCATTTTGACCGCATACCTACTTTGAGAAACGATTCCTCCAAAACAGCTAATTGAAATGAGCTAATTGAATTAAGCCCATTGAAATTTTATGACTTTTCTTATTTTCTTCTGTGTTTTCAATAACTTTAAGAAAATAAGTAAAGTCATAAAATTTCAATGGATTGGGATTAGCCATTTTGGAGGAATCATTTTTCAAAGTAGTTATGCGGTCAAAATGACCGCTTCCGTCGTTCTAGTGTTAAAGGAAATGAGTGATTGGTCTTGTGAAGCGAGATGAAAAAGTGACATCATGGAATGAACAAACATTGCTCATTCAACTAAAAGAAAACTACAAGGTCGGAAAATGAAAAAAATTGCAGAAATTCACAATTTCCCCTGACTTTCAACGGAATTCCTTGATATTTCCAGAAGCATAAAATTGAATGATAATTCCAGGTTTTCCCAGCATTTCAGGTCTATGGTCACCCTGAATGTATCTTGAAAAACATCATTCTGAAATAAAATGTGGTAAACATTTTTTCAAACAGACCAATGATATGGAAATATTTTCATTCCTATTCACATATCTTCTATATTAATTTAGATATGCCTTCAACAAAAATATTACTCATTCCAAGAAAGCCAATAATCAGCTCTGTAAATGCAAAATGAAGTATCTTGAGATACGTCATTCAGCCATCGATCACATGGTTGTGTTGCTCTGGAATGTCACAAGAGGCAGATCACATTATGCCTTTAACCCTTTCGCAACGGTTGAAGCGCCAGAGCGTAGGCTGCGAACTTGCATTCAAGTACGTCGATCACATATCCGCGTTCGGAAAATTTACCCTAAAAGACGGCGGCCACGTGAGCGCGTTTTCATTTGAATTTATTTGTCTACTAGATGGCGCTAAATGTCAATGCAAACAACTCCAATGTATTTTGCAGATACTTGACCTTGGTTATGGGTGGACCCAATAAATTATTTCTCTACCTGGAGTAGTTAAACACGGTTTTGTAATATAAACAAACAGAGCACTTCTTGCAGCATCTACAGTTTTATAATTGAGTTTTGCATCTCGTTTTGATTTTAGCTTAATGATTTTTTGGTGAATTATAGGAATGTAAGAGAGTATATTTTTTTAGTTTGGGTTTTAAAGGAATGTGCGTCAGTGAAATTATTAAGTTATTTCGGATCAGAAAATGGTTGGGCCAGGACGTTTTTTTTCTATGGAAAAATATACTCGTATGATAAACGAACCCGGCAGTAATGAAAGTGATGCAGATAGTAAATATTCATGGAACTGTGGTATTTCTGAAAATGAATATGAAAATGCAAATGATTCTTCAGATTCTGAGCGTACTATTATTACATTACCGCCAGCTTCAGTAGCTGTTTCTGTGAATTATGTTTTTGGACAGGAGATTTGAAAGATTTTAATTCTTATGAGTTTTTTAGCATACTTGGAATCAATCACAATATTATGCCACCTAATTTAGATAAGGAAATGAATTTTTTTAGCATATTTTTCGATGATGAATAGTAGAATTCATAGTAAAAGCAACTAACGAGTATTTTGCATTGTGATTCGTATGAAAAATATACATCAAATAGAAAATAAGTATTTCTATTATTCCTGAAAAAAGTAGATTTCTGTGTTGAAGAGGTGATATTTAGTGCATTTATTTCGAGAGTTAGGCTTAGCGCAACAAATTAACCGTCTTTTGGGAAAAGTTCGGAAGCGAAGAGCTCCGTCTTTCGGGCCACGGTAGTTTTGGAATGCCGCCGTCCTGAAAGGGTTAAGACACCATATTAAGACAAGTACCCAATGAGGGTGTTGTTTGATGTTGCCAATAAAAGATTCACATTTCAATATACAAGATACTGATTCAATGCCAAGTGCATTTCTCTAAAGATCTGGTATTTGACTATAACTGCTCAAGTAAATCTATTAAGGAATGTAGGGTATGTATGCTGCCCACATCAGATTATTTTTGAAAAACAATATATATGCAACTTTTGCATAATAGTCTTAATACAAATTTGTATAATCTTTGCATTATGGCAAACTGGTAGAGAAAAGTTAAAAATATGAAAATGGAAAAGATTTTAAAATAAAAAAGTAGGGAAAAAATGAAATCAATAACTTACGATAAAAAGAAAAAAGTTTAAAAATAAATAAATAAAGAATAAGATAAAAAGAAAGTGCTGAAAATTGGAAATTTGGTCCAAGATATTGTGCAAAAGAAGAAAAAAAAAACATTTTATTAGTTATAGCTATAAAAGAAAATAAAAAAAATCCTAAAATGACCTAAATATCACTGATTAAAACAGAAAACAGGATTAAATAAAAACTTCTGAAAACTATTGTAAAATACAGCTGAAAAATTAAAGCACATTTTAAATTAATTATTATAACTGATAAAAACGATTGGGAAAGCATGAAATTAGTTTTATGAAAAATAATATGAAAAATAAGGGTGTGGCAAGGGGATTAAATAGAAATTCATGGAGAATCATTGCAAAATTTTGATGAAAAATTAAAATGATTGCACATTATCTTTACACATTCTTACATAAGCTATTATACATCACCCAAATGAGTGTTTCTTAAAATAATCAGTCAATGGTAAAAGATGATACTTGGAAATTTTCCTGAGCCATAATATGGCAATTACGTGCTTAGGACAACATATAAAAAAGGCAATTCTATATTTATTTGGAGAGCGGTCATAGTTAATTCTCTACTAAAGGTGCTATTAGTTTTTCGATATGTATAAATCTTATATGCCTCTGATGTCTAAAGAAAGTATCACAGCAGGGTTAAAAAATTTGAATTTAAGCTTTTAACACATTTAGATGGTTTGAGCATCCTTTAATTCAAATTGAATGCTTTTGTTGTGATAATATGTATATATGCACCAAGTCTGTGAACATAGTGTCTGTTAAATAAGAGAAATTTGAATGAAACTTGGCATAATTGTTGAAATTTGTGAATAATGGATCTTTGTTGATTTTGACTGAGATCATATTAGAAAAGCCCCAAATTATACATTTACATTCATTATTAATCAATCAAAATCACCAAATAAGTTAAACAATCATTTTACAAGTAGCTTTTCATTAGAAACTGAATGAAATTCATTTTAGAACACTGGCATGGACCATTTTTGGCATATGCATGCTTTTCAAATTCATTTTTAAAAAATAGTGGCATGAAATTTAAAGTGCATGGTTAAATTTAAATGAGCTGGCTTAGTAAATAAAATATCATTCTTGTGCAGTCTGCAATTTTAGTTTATGAGAAAATATGTTTTCTAATGCAGTGAAACCTGGCTATAATGATATTGTCTATGATGATAAACCTGTCTATAACGATATTTTCTGTGGCCCAAACAGATTTCCTATAGTGCCAGTGTATAGGATATCGAATTTGTCTAAGGTGGGTGCTGGTGTTATGGCCATGTTCCTGATATGGCCACACCCCTATTGTGAGTTAGCTAACCAAAAAATCTGTTAAATGGCATTAGTATCCAGTGAGGGGGCCTCCTAGTGCATCACGTGACCATTTGCCATCCACCTAGGTTGAGCAATATGGCGTCAATTGCCTGTTTTGTGTTTTTCGTGTGATCTCTTCCTGTTTTTCTCTGATAAGTCTCCTTTGTTTTATGCATGTTTTTCTTATGAAAGAGCCTTTTCTTATGAAAACCATTGTACTGTATTCAGTTTTTAATGTTCTTTCAATTGGTGTTGTCGTTGATGGCGTATCTTTTACGAGTTGTCCATATAATCAAAAGATTTTCGTCAATGCTGACCTGCATCTGATATGGCCACCCAGATGGCCATATCAAGTGCACCATGGCCATATCAAGTTCACTTCACTTCAATTTTTTCTCCTGAGAAAATTACTCATCAAAAAGTTTTTTTCTTCGTCTCAGATATAAAATAATTTCTGACAACGTGAAGGAGAGGGGATTATGGACTGATGAAGCCACGTCCAAGGCAGTGAGCAGTGTTGTTGTTGAGACCCAGACCGTCCGACCTACCATAAAGGTGTAAGGTAACTGTATGGACGGCCGGGAAGTGCCACCCAATTTAGACCGGAACCCAGTGGGGGAGGCATCCACAGGGACCGTACCCTCCTTCCCCTACCACCAACCTCTCGGAAGGACTTACGGACCCACATGTTTAACGTGATCGTACTCCGCATGAACACGGCGGCATTTGTGGCAGCGTGCAAATCTAGCGCGCAAACCACGGGGATACCGCACCCGAGATGGCCAACAGCACGCGGCGTTCCGAGGTGGTCACCCACCAAGTACTAACCGCGCCCGATGCTGCTTGACTTCGGTGATCTAACGAGAACCGGTGTTTTCAGCACGGTACGGCCGTTGGCCCGGCAGTGAGCAGTGTGAAGTTCTCAGTTCAAGGGGCAAGTAACAAGTTTTGTGTACCTAGACGTACTTTAAGCAGTTATTTGAAGAAAGATGGCTCTTTAAAGAAGTGAAAGTTTGGTGGAAAACCAACCTCGACACCTGAACGAAAAAAACAACTATGCCAGAGAATTTTCCGTTTGTGTTCTTTAGGATCCATTGACTCCTAACATCCTTAAACACAATGTTTTTCGTTTCTGTCAAGAAAATAACATCCCAAACCACTTTTAAAGAGACTGCTGGCCATAAGTGGTTTGATAGTTTTTTGAAGAGGAACCCTAATATTGCACGACGGAAAGCTCAAAGACTGAACTCAGTCCGGGTTCAGAAATTAAACAAGTTCATAGTTGCTGATCACTTTGCAAAACTAAAAGAAATCTTCACCAAATACGATTTCTTCAAATTCCCAGAATGAGTTTTCAATATGGATGAAAAAGGATGCCACCTCTACCTCCATAAGGATCCAAGAGTTTTAGTCCAAAAGGGGGTTTTACAAGTTCATATTATGGGCAAAGAACATGGGGAAAGTGTTACAGTTGTGGCTTGTGGGAACGCTGTGGGTTCGATGATCCCTCCAATGATTTTATACTCAGGAGTGAGAAAAAATAAAGCCTGGGAGAAAAGTCTGCTTGCTGGATCATCGACTCAAATGACTCCAAAAGGGAGCATGCCAACTAAAATTTTTGTTGAATTTTTGCAACCTTTTGTCAGATTTAAACTCAAAGGACAATGCCTTCGGATTTTTGATGGAGCCAAGGCACACGTCGATTACAAAATTTGTGGAGAGGCTGAAAAGCATGACATTGTCCTCTATTGCTTGCCATCCAACATAACTCATGAATTGCAACTGTTGGATAAAAGTTGCTTCAGGAGCTTTAAAACTTTTTGGGACCAAGAGGTTCTGACATTTTTCAACTCACACTGGGACGAGAATGATATTACTCGGTTGAACTTTCCTGATGTGTTCACCCCCGCATGGGGCAGATCTATAACACAATCCAATATGACTAGTGACTTCAGAGCCACAGGTATTTACCCGCTCAATCCGAATGTGATCCCAGAAGAGGTGTTTGCCCCTAATACTGTGACTGAACGTCCGCCTCCTGAATTGAACAATCAACAAAGCTCCGGCTTGCCTGACAACATCAGCCGAGCACAGTGATCTGGTTCTTTCTTGCAGCTCATTGGACCAACCCAATACTCTTCTGGCATCAGTTGCTCACACTCTACCACAAAAAACTAAACGTGCTAACCGTCCTTGAATTGGCGATCTTAATTCGTCATTGTCATCTGATCCAGACGATCCTCTTGATGTTGATGCTCTATGGATAGAGATGACTCTCCGCCACACATTGAATAATCCAGCAGCAAATCATTGTTTTAACTTAGTAAAAATAGTTTCAACTTAATTTCGTAAGAGTGTTGTTAATTCCCCTATTTTTGACCGGCTTAAATACCAGAAATATTAAGATACTGGTGACTGACAAAAAGAAAGGTAAAAAATAGATATATAATATTATAAAGTGAATAAGAAAAAATACTTTTATACTTTTCTATAATATTCAGTATTATCTGCAGTTTGCCAAACAACATTACGGAAATTTAAAAACCTTTATTAATAACTTTCTTTCAGTTTTATTTTTACACGTGTCAAATTTGCTTTTTTTTTTTGTTTGTTTGTTTCATCTGGTAACATAACAGTAAAGAGGGTGATAACAATGGAAACTGCTTTGAAAAAATATTCCTATATGTTTATTTATGTATACTAGGGGGCTCTGTCACCTGCTCGCGTAACCCCCCCTCGGGAGGCTTCGTCTCTTACTCACTGCACTCGCTTCACATCTATTTTTCATAAAAATTCTACTTTAAAAAATCTCTTCTATCCCTGCTTATTTTCAACAGGAGAGAAAAGCAGAGATTTTTCTTAGCCCAGGGAATCCAAAAACTGAATTCCTTGATCAAGAGCTCACTTCATGAGTTATTTCATGCCAAACTAAAGTTTAAACTGATGAACGGTTTATTTCATCGTGTTACCCTATTATTTCTCTATAAATGTTTCAAATTTCATATTTTTGCATGCTATAGTTTTTATGGTATAAGACAGAGAAATCGCTAGACATGCTGATACGAAAAAAAAAAGTTCACTTCAGAAGTGCATAAAAAGTAAAATATCTCAAAAGCTACATCGAAATTAAAAAAAAGGGGCCCTCATCCTGCAAAACTTCATCCATGTAGGTACCTGCCTGCAAAAATTCATGGTCTTGCTATTGTTAGTCTATCTAGGATGCGAACTTGCAGCTCAAATATTTTGTCTTTGACACTAAATATTTCTTAAACTACAATATATATCAAAAAATGGTCTATTTCAGCGTATTCCCCAAAGCTTTTTCTACATGTGTACTAAATTTCATATTTTTATATGCAATAGTTTTTGCAATATGAAGCAAAGAATCTCGAAAAATGATAAATTTGTCAAACAGCGGAGGCGGCAGCTACTTTTTTTAATATAGAAAGAATGGTTGGATTTAAAAGGACTTTTTGCTTGTTTTATCTCTGGGTTGGTCATTTTGTTACTGCTTATTTCTTCTGCAATTGTATGTAACCTTTCAGCTAGCACACACATTTTTGACTAGATAAAGGGGACTCATAATCCTCTTAAAACAACTGCTGCCATCTAATTTTTTTATGGCTGTATTTATTAAGGAAGTGTACATATTGTTTACATCCTCACAAGTAATTATCTTCATGAAGAAAAAGGAAAACTTCAGCAATGCATTTAAACAAAAATAGAATAACAATGCTGAATACTTGTTACGAGAATACACTGGATCTCCTTTGTCTGTGCTAGATAGCCAACAAATTTAAAGAGACAAAACAGTCACAAACAGAAGAAACAGAGGGGTATATATACTCAAGTCATGGATTAAGACTCTCTCTGAGAGCAAATCAGAAAGCCGAATGAAGCCAATCTGAAACATGAAATTAACATAGAAGATTAAAGCTTGCCCAAACACAACAGAAATGTCCCAGCAAGATGAGACAAATCCAAAAAATTATCAAATGAGTCTCAACCAGGCAAAGAAAAAGTCCAAAACGAAACACAAGAATCTCAACTAAGAAATGGGCAAAAATGGAACACATTTAAAGAAAAGGAGGGAAAAACAGGGCACTCAACCAGACCGTGGTTAAAAATGCAGTATTAGATAAGTCATTAATTAAATTACTAGAATTGGTAAAACCGGATAATAGATCCCCACTCATTTTTCTAAGTACAAAATTGCGCCAAGATGGCGCGTTTCCCCGTGTTTTGAAATTGACTCCTCCCAACTGAATCTTTGCAAATCGATCGAAAAAGATCTGTAAAAACAAGAGTCAACGAATTCGATCGAAAAAGGTCTGATGAAATACACAGAAGACTATTACTGCCTATTAAAATGCAGATTCCCAAACAGCTGAGCGCTGATTGGATGTCAGTGGGTTACCAGAAGCCGTGGGCTACCAGAAGCCGTGGGCTACCAGAATTGGCGAAGTATACGAAATGAAATTGCAACCCGATGAATCGTGCCAACTTGACGCGGAATCGTACTTTGAAAAATGAGTGGGGGCCTATTTTCCGCTCAACCCTAGAATGTTTCTAAATATGGAAGGCTTTATAAAAAAAATCAATATCATACATTAAAGTACATTTTTATATAATTCTTGTGAAAACTAAAATTTGATGCAAGAAAATTAAATCAATGTTGAACAATTAAAGATTTATTAAATTCCTGTTTTTTGACAGCTTTACTGTTTGGAAAATAAAGTTTATATATTAAAGTTTATAGTCTGTTTGGAAAATAAAGTTTTAATTAGTTTCTTTTTTTGATGAAATACGTCATAAGAAATCAAAATAAATTTAATAGTTAGTTCAGTATTTTTCAATTAAACAAGAAAGGCATAAAAAAAAAATACATTTAACACATAAGTTACATAATTACATAAATGCAATTAATAATTCAAGAAATAAAGGAAGCTTTTCGTAAAAAGTTACTTTATTGTATCTGATGTGCATGACTTTTGAATTTTTTCTAACAAAATTTCCATGCGGCCACTCATAACAGGCTGGCCATACTTAGTTTTCTTGGACAGTTTCTTAAAATTTTCTTTTTTCTTTTCCATATATTGCTTTAATGCTGCTTCTTTTTCTTTTCTCTTTTCATCTTTTATCTAAACATTTTTAGAAATAGCGAATAATTAATTTTACATAATAACAAGGGTCATAATGTTGAATAGTCAAATACTTGACAAATAATTACCATATAATGAAAACAGAAAATCTGCAGTGAGATGCTCCCCACTTGACATTCTCATACATTAATGTTGCATGTTCTTAAGATTCACTTACGTTATAATGAACCATATAAAACCTCATAGATGTCTATATTATCTTACATAATAAAAGATGTTTGTCCCCGTATGTCATATGTAGTATAAAATCAAAGCTTTGGTCAGTGGTGAAATTTGGTTTATACAGGGGCACTAGGCAACACAGCTCAGGAAGATTCGCATTAGTTTAAAAGTTATGACATTTCCAGCTGAAATTCAACCAAATTTTTGCACATTTATAATCCAATGATCAAGCAGACAATTCTGTTTCTTCAAAACTCTATGAAATATGAGTAATATTTGTCATATGAACAAAGTTTTCTTAACTGAGTTCACAGAAGTATATGGATTGCACCTGGCAATGACCAGTGAAAGGAACAACGGGATAAAAAGTTAAATGCAAACAAACAGGTACTATATTTATAAGCTAATTTAGTTAAGACTCAAAAACAAATTCTACTAATCCTAGTATGATACCTTTTTAGATAACTTTTATTTTCAAACTGCATGAGTACTTTAATTTGATGGTTTTGATTTACGATATGGGTATTTTTTTGGCTTTAAATAAATATATATCTAAATGAATGATATAGAATCTTTCAATTTCAATTGTATCTTATATTGTGTGATTTAGATAAAAAATTGGAAACCTTGTTTACTACTTCCTAGTATCTTATAAATGTAGTGAATTTACGAGTTTATAAAATACATTACTATCCACCTTTAATTTTTGAATATCTTCCATATTATTTTCTCTTAATTATTTTATGAATGACACATGGCAATACTTCTCCTTCCCAGAAAGCCACTTACTATGGCAAGCAGTCTGCATTTTTATGCATTTTTATGTATGAAATGTTTAAAAACTACACATGAAACACTAGCAATTTCTAAAATTGAAGTGGGCATAAATTGTGTCTCAGAGGACACAAAGATTTCAGCATCTAAAAGAAAATGAGCATAAACTGCAAAGAGTACAACAGTGTAAAAGGGATAAACTTTTAATCAAGTCACAATTGCATATGAAGAACTTGCCCAGTAAGAAATAGAAATAAAGATTAAAAAAATGTGAGCAACATTCTTCATCATCATGGTCAGTGTAAGTATTGTTCAACAGTCACACAGATTAATACCACAAACTCAAGAGCTCAAAGCACAATACACAGATTATTTTTTTAATTATGATTTTATCTTTATATAAAAGCCCTATGCACTTTACAACAAGATATCAGGCCTCTTATTAGGAACAATAATACTGTGAAGCAATTATATAAACACAAGAGAAAGTAGATCAATTGTAATGAGAAAAAATAAACAAAATGAGTTGTGCAGAGCATAAGAGAATTTGTGAAACACACAGGTTGTTTAAATTTAAAAAAATGCGGTCATTCTAAAGGGAAATGCTTTAAAGCTGAAGTGTGTCAAAGCTGTAAAGCTTTAAAGAGACAGAGATTGCAACATCGATGAGAAGATAACTATAAACTGTATGGCGCACAAGGCAAAAGAAACAAGGTTTCAAACAAATCACAATTGCACGAGTTAAAATTGCTAGTAAAAGAGATATTGAAATAAAAATTCTCATAAAGAGAAATTAATAAATACAAGTAATATTCTTTACCATCATGACTATACTTTTCTGGTAGGTCAGACGGTCTGGGTCTCAAAAACAACCATCATGACTATTGTTAACAGTTATCAAAAGTCATACAATAGAAAATGACTGTAAACTGCAAGGAGTACAACAGGGTCAAAGGAACAAACAGGGAAGAAAATCATAACTGCATGTGTAAAACTTGCACGGCAAGGGATATTGACATAGATTCTTATAAAGAGAAATAAATACAAGTAATATTCTTTACTATCATGACTATTGTTAACAGTTTTAAAAGTCATACAATAGAAAATAACTGTAAACTGCAAAGAGTACAACAGGGTCAAAGGAACAAACTGGGGAAAAAATCACAACTGCATGAATAAAACTTGCACGGTAAGGGATATTGACATAAAGATTCTAATAAAGAGAAATAAATACAAGTAATACCTTTAACCATTGTGGCTACTGGGAAGAGTTTTAAAAGTCATACAGATTAATACCGGCATTGACACAATTTATTGAAAGCTGATCTTTTAATTATGATTTCATCCTTATACAAAGAGCCCTATATACTCGATAGCAAGATATCAGGTCTGCCATGAGGATTACAAATGGTGTAAAGTAATAATAAGAAATAAAACAAAGACCAAGCATAATTATAAATCAAAATGAATATGGAGAGGTGTTAAATCAATAAAGATGTTCATTGGCAGATACAGAAATAATAATGGCTTCATTGTGCCCTTCAGTATTGGATACCTTGATAATACTTGTCAACCTGCTAGTAAAATAAGGAAGCCAGGGTTGACTTCAATGCTAAAATATAATTTACAACAAGGGCCTAGAAACTAAAAAGTGAGAATAGTTCTAGTGTTTACAGTATACATGACTGCAGTTGGTCTTCCAGGTCTTATGACAGTAACAAAAGCAATTGTGAGAACAGAGTCAGGGATATTGGGAAGCATTATATGAGTCAAAATGCAGTGATTATCAAAAGATATTGAATGTCACATGAAATAAGAATAAAGTATGTAAAAAAAAAATCTAAATTTGCCAAAGTTAGAAAGATTAAATAGTATATCAAAAGCTAAAGAAATTAAAGATAACATAAATGTGGAAGTGGTACTCATAGATCTAATATTTTTACAAGCATGCATAAAAAAGAGAAGAATAGAAGACCTGGGGTTCAATGCTTGCAATAAATTTTAATAAAACAAATAGAGTTCCTTAGAGATAAATGTAAACAGTTTTGACATACTGGGAACAAGACAGAAAACAAAGTTAAAGACAAAAAATAATTCATAAGATACAAGTGATTTATCATGTAAGCAATGAAAAATTATTATCAAACATATTCAAATCAAATCACTCAACATAGTCCCTTTGAAACACATTATATTACTTCGAAAGAAAAAGGGAACTTGGGACCAGGAATGGAATCTAGCCATAAACGTGTTTTCCTTTTACGAATAAAATCTGGTGAAGGAGTCAAAGTATTAGCCAACAGTACTGCTATAATAGCAAGAGCAATATCAAGAGCTGAATAACAGGGAGAAGTAATAAAACAAACACAACGCATAAACAAAGTAAAAAACTAAACTGATATTTAGCCTTGACTAGATACTACTTACAATATCAAAAAAAGTCTAAAACAAAAACTATCCCAACAATTATCTACAAAATAAATCAATTAAAAATGTTACTGAAATCCAATATGTTGGAGTCATTACACTACAAGTATAACTTGAATTCCGTATCTGAACAACTTAAACATAAGAATGATATCAAATAAATCTAAAAAGGGTCAGCAAGGTGACTTAGGTTTGTATCAAAGAGAAACCTTGAACACATTGAACTTAGCAATAGGCCACTTAGTGCTCTATGTTTGCTAAGTTTACACTAAAGCAGTGAGGCAGTACAGTTGATGCTGTTTACCAAATATGGCTCACTTTCTGTATTTCAGTCGTTTGGCATCTTTCTTTTTAGCTTTTGGCTCTAAAGATATGTCAAAATAATCTATGGAATGATACTTTATATACATGTTAAACATCATTTAAGGAACCTGATGTGGGCAGCACATGACTTTACCTACAGACTCAAATTTATTTTTTCTTTCCTAATCCATTAAACTGAGATTTAATTGCACAAAATAACATGGGTAATTATTTGAAATAAAACTGCCAATTCAGTGTAATTTCAAATAATTATCCATGTTATTTTATGCCATTAAAATTTAATTCAATGGATTGGGAAGGAGAAAATAAGTTAGTCTGAAGGTAAAGTCATGTGCTGTCTACATTAGATTTTTTAAATGATGGTTAACATGTCTATAAAGTATCGCTCCATAGATTATTTTGACTCATCCCATAGACCATTTTGACTTACCTTTAGAGTCAAAAGCTAAAAAGAGAGAAAGATGCTAAATGACTGAAATACAAAAGATGAGCCCCAAATACATATAGAAGATACCATAAAAGTTAAAGCAATCACAATATAGCTCAGACAAGGTGCCATGCAGTGAACACCCTTAAAAAATTTCCTCCGCAGTTGTTGAAAGTGCCCATATCAGATCTATTTCACCAAATTAGTAGCCCAGTTTGCCAAATTTATCACCAAGCATTATAGGCAGATAAAGAAAAGGGTTTTTCTTACAAACAAATAAATGACTATTGGTGAATTGTTGGGCATAAAAATACAAAACCATTACACAAAGTATCTTCTCATGTAAATAAAATGAGTAAGATCCAGAAGAATGATGTTATAAATTTGTTGCATAATATTGTACATGAAAAGTGAACATATTTTATCATAGTTAATACTTTTTAATTTTATGTAATAATTTTGAAAAATTTAAATGAAAAATGTGCAATGCCTTCAGAACAAACAGTTCATGTTAGCATTCAAAAGTTTATGTCATTCATTTTCTAATGAAAAATTACACTGGCAAGAAATGATTATTTACATAACATGATTGAAGATTCTAAGTTTTTGATGATTTTTTGAAAATTTCATTTTAAAATTCCTTCCAAAAATTTGATTGCTTTTAAAAAAATCAATAATGTTCCAGTGTTCACTGATCGTAATATATGTAGAAGTTTTAATCAAAATGCTACATTTGTTCGTGAGATATCGTATCATCCACCATGGATGCACACACACACAAACATCACCTCAAAAATGTTCGATTCGAGTTCTTGTTGCTTGAAACATGCTCTTCCATTGAAAATTTGAATTTAATGTTCAACCCAGTCACAATACTTTCCCTATACATTTTACTATGTATATAAGGAAAGTATAAAAAAAAAGGTAGTTGAATTTTTATAATTCATAGCAAAATCTAGGCAAATATTTTTTGACTTAGAGTGGATACTATGCTGAAAATAATACATTGATGCTCTAGGATTCCCAAAATGCATAAATCAGTCAAAAACTCAAATTCTAATTTTCAATTCCTATCACAATACTTTTCCTATACCGAATGTAAAAAAGCAAATACCATTATTTTTACAAACACAAACATCTATTTTTAACATACTATTAAGATAAATGAAATGGTTATATAAAAATACCTTTGCAAGCAAAAATAATAAAATCATATTACCTGTTTTATTCTATCTTTTTCAGCTTTTTTTCTTTCATATTGATCCATAGCTTTCATAAAAAATGTCTTCTTGTCCCCTTTCATGAAATTTCTACAATTTAAAAGTTAATTAATAACATTTTGATACAGAATAAATTCACAAATAAATAAATGAACTTTAATATGAATCATAACTCCCCCCCCCCCCTTTAGTATGATTTAAAATTTGGAATTTTCATTCATAATACATATATGGTATATAATTCATACAAATTGGAATAACTTTTTAATGCAAAAAATATCTTTCATTGACAGACACAGTTTTATTCAGTCTAGCTTGACAAGATTTCATTAGGCAATATGTAAAGGAACAAAAAACATTTTCATGGTTAAAACTTGATTCATTTAAGATAAATCCCTCAAACTACTGCATAAATATCTAAAAAGTAAAATCCTCATTAATACTGTTGCGAGCACGTAATGTTCGGTTTGGTACCTCCTCTTTCATTTGTCTCAAAGGATTTGTCTCAAAGAAATTACAGTGCATGACCTCAGTATGACGTGAGCCTAGGGTTGCCAAGATGTTCCAGTTAGAAGAAGGGTTGCCAGATTTGGTGATTCAGTGTCAATTTTCTGATGAGAGTTTGTTATGAAACGTATCCTCTAGAATCGTGGGTGTATATGCAAGATACAAGAACGAGTCCCAGTTTCTGGATTCACAAGCATAAAGTAAACAGGAACAATATACAAGCAAACAGTACTTAAATGTCCCACTAATTTCACAAAATAACTGATATTATTCCCAGAATGTTGACGAAAGTAATTTTACAAAACAGCGTCTACTATTCTCAAAATATTAACAAAAATCACAGTCCGATGTAGCTCGTGTCATGTCAACTCCACTGTAATGGGGGGGGGGGGAGGGAGGGGGAGTCCTTTTTATAGACTCTCCATAGAAACTTCTGGAAATTTCTATATCTTAAAGAATAATCGTTCTATTGCGAAGGTTCTGAAACATTCCAGAAGTCGCCAAATATCTCCAAAATGTGGGTGTATATGCAAGATACAAGAACGAGTCCCAGTTTCTGGATAACTTATGTTTATTCACAAGCATAAAGTAAACAGGAACAATATACAATCAAACAGTACTGTGCCCACTAATTTCAGTAATGTCCCACTAATTTCACAAAATAACTGATATTATTCCCAGAATGTTGACAAAAGTAATTTTACAAAACAGCACCTACTATTCTCAAAATATTAACAAAAATCACAGTCCAATGTAGCTTGTATCACGTCAACTCCACTGCAATGGGGGGGGGGGGGGGTCCTTTTTATAGTCTCTCCATAGAAACTTCTGGAAATTTCTATATCTCAAAGAATAATCGTTCTATTGAGAAGGTTCTGGAACATTCCAGAAGTTGCCAAATGTCCCCAAATTGGTCAGAAATCGCCAAATTTAGAAGCCATTCATCTAATTGGAAAGTCCTGGAAACCCTGATTCACGTCATCCACTGTAATTTTTTCACCTAGTTTTCGAGACAAACGAAAGAGGAGGTGCCAGACAGAAAATTGCGCGTTTGCAACAATACACAGCATTGAGCAAATTAGTAATAATATCAAAAAGTTTTATAGAGGGAAAAAGCCTTCTTTATCATTTCTTGGTGGTACTGGTGCTCTGTCCCATGTATTCAGATGAAGAAGGTTTTTAAAAGCAGTTGATGCCATTACTATTTTTATTCAATGCTTTCTATTAACAAAGATTTTACCTTTTGATTCATTTATTTAAATCGTATTTGACTATTCATTGGAGTCATTTACTGAATTTACATATATTTGTGTGGGAATTCACTTTACTCTAACTCTTTTGTGGCGAAGAAACATTTTAAGTTCCTTATATTGTAGTGTAAAGCAATGCTTCACAAAATATGGTATGCATACAGCTGACAGTGAGTTACCAAAATTTTAACCTGCACTCCACAAAATTTTAATAACCAATATACATTTAAGGATAATAACACATTTTGAGCCTATTATTAGTAAGCATATTGTTCATTTATTTTGTTTGAGTTAACATTATAAACTTATTAACATATAACTTATTTGTTTAGACATTTTTAAAAATTGAATCCAAATATTTTTCATATTTTAACAACCAGTACATACCTTCTGAAGAATTTTACTGGTATGTGGGTAATGACTCCAGGGTTTAAAGGTGTACACAAACAAATTTATTAACTTTTGATTTTTACCATCAGCAATACAATTCTTTAAAATAAAAAAATGTATTAATGTAGCAGCTGATCAGAAAGTGCCATTACAACTATGTTTAAATGAAGAAGATTTTAACTAGTCATAAATAGAAACAAGAAATTCAATGAAATAGAAACAAGGAATTCAATGAAATAGAAACAAGAAATTCAATGAAACAATAATTTGAAAATGATTAAAAGATCCTGGCTAGGTCCGAACCAATGACTGATAAGACAGAATTCTTGAAACCACAGGGGTCACAATGGCATCTCTTTAAATTTAAATTCAATAACTGGTTCACAATGGCAGTCACACAATGGTTGACATCTGCCTATTTCTATTATTCTATTATCCTAAAAGTTTAGATATTTTGAGACTATGGTAGAGAAAATAATTTAAATGATTTTACTAAATTTCATGCTTTTACTTTCTTCATGATGTACATAATAATATTTGGTACAAAATAATATTTGGAGGAGAACATAAAATTTCAAACTATACAAATTATATAAAGATTCTGACATATTAAAATTAACAGAAAGCAATGGGCAGGACATTTGCTAAGAATGGATAACAAAAGAATAAACAAGAAAGATCAATCATGCATAAGCATTGATTATGAAACACTTTCCAACTGAAATGTAATTTCATTTAAAAATTTCTAAAATGTGATTCATTCAGTGGTAATATCTTTTACATTATCACAGAACTACAGTAATTTATTATACTTAAATATTTAAAACTGTATCGAAATATAAATCATCTGATTCTTTATGCAAAATCAATGAATATTTCATTCATATAACTTGTATTCCAGACTCCAGAGTTAAATAATTTTGTGTGAAAAAAATTCAGCAATTCTTATGTAATTCATCTTACAATCGCTTGAGATATTTGCATTCTGCATATGTTAAAATTAGGCTTCCTTGAAGAAATAATGAAAGTTTAGGGATCATTTAAAATCACAACTATTGTAATTGCATAGGCACGGAATTTAGATACACAGATAATACACAGATAATATATATGTGTATGTGTATGTACTCAAAGTATTGGAATCGTGCCGAAGATCGGAACTCGAATTTTCAAAGTATCTACACGTTTTGGGACTTCTAGAACACGAAAAAACTACTTTTAGGAAGACGTCTGTGTGTGTAAGGGTGTATCTGTGTATGTTTCTGTGTGTCTGTGTGGATATTACATCCACTCTAATTGAAAAACTAATGGACCGAATTTCATACAATTTGGTAGGTATGTTTTTTGTGGGAAATCCTGATGTTCATTAGATTATAGTACGATTCGTAATAAAAGAATCTGCCTTCTTTGCGAAATGGCCGCAGAAATTGCCTTTATCCACTCTAGCTAAAAACTAATGAACCAAATTTAACAAAATTTGGAGTATAATATTCAATAACCTACAAGTGATTTATATACCAAATTTAACAAAATTTTGTATATAAAGCATTTGTGGGTTATTCTACTACGATTCGGGAAAAAGGAAAGGGCTATTTTTGCGAAATGGCCAGCAAAAATCGTTATATATAAAAATAAAAGACTACGTGTGCTCAATTATATCAATTAAATTCCTATTTTATATGTGATTTTTGACAACAAAAAGAATAAGACTAACCCCATTACTCTAGGACTAGCCGTTCTTGAGATATTCTAGTTTTTTCGCGTTTTCGCTACGCCACCTTTGACAATAAGTCCAGCTATCAAATGAGAACCAAATTTAAGTTTAACGTGTAAATTCAATGTCATTTAAAATACTTATGTTGTGCAGATAAACTCAAATTATCATTGAATAAATAAAGAGAACGAATATGAGTCTGCAGAGAAAGACATGTGCTGTCCACATCAGAATTTTTAACAATATTACACCAATGATTTATAGAAGTGAACGGGGATTATTTTCAGGCCATTTCGAAAAAAATGTATAATCTATATTTAAAGATCCATCAAATTTTTGTCGAATAAAATGTTCAACAAATTTAAGCTGTGTACCAAATTTTAACTTTCTAGGACGTAGGAAAGTGCATTTAAAATGCCATCAATTAAATTTATCATGAAGAGTTATATAAAATTTAAAAAAAATGAAAAATTGTTATCTACCAAATTTATCTTAAAATATGAAGCCACTCCCATATGCAAAACGTTTAAACAAATGGAGAGATATTTATTATATAATATCTCTCTCTTTTCTTTCTGGAAGATATCCCAAAGTCAGAATTTAATTGAATTTGTTTTTTTCCCTATATTAAATAATTTTTTTAATTAAAAAACTACTTAACATATTTTACTGAATTTTTTTTTATATATTCTATGGGATAATGTGAATATTTCCTAAAAATTTCGAAGCAATTCGTGAATTTTAAATTTACTTAAAAAATGTTTGAAAAATTAGGTCCCATAGGGTTCAATGTATTTCATTTTTTCAACCCGGGTTCAATAAAAAACTAATTGGGTGATATTATTTATTTATATTCCCATAGGTCCTACAGACCGTCTGAACAACATACTAAAATTTCATTTTGATAAACTCATTTTTACGGCAGTTATCGTGCTAACGGACAGACAGACAGACAGACAGACAGACAGACAGAATGAACAAAGTCATAAACACTTTTCAACTTTGTTGTAAAGTGTTAAAAAATGTATGTCTATACCAATCGAGAAAAGACCTACGGAATGACTGAAGTTGAGATGAATCGATTGTGTGGACAAGGACTCTGAGGTGTTAAATACAAAAATTAGAGAAGCATTGCCCCAATGGGAACAACAAAAATCTTTTGAGGAAGGCTAAGGTCCACAGTGGGCTGTCGAGCCATTGATGATGAATATGATAATGCACATTGATTTCTAGGATATGTATGGTGACTGAATAGAAAACTCACCAAATACGATGTAATTCAAATATATGCTTGTAATGCAAAACTGCACCAAATTAATAATTACTTTACAAGAAAGTTTTATCTTTTTATCTCAGAATGATACAAATACACAGCATATCTGTTTATTCAGTGTTGTGTATTCTGCAAGAATTTGTTCATTTGCTTCAATTATAATGAATTATAATTATTACTTTGACTATTTTCATAACAATTGCATCTATCCATAAAATTTTATTGTATGACTAGTAAATATAATGATAAAATCGTGAAGTCATTTCTAATAAATATTTCATATAATATTTGATATGTTGACCTATTTCAAGCACAGGAGATGGAGAAACTCTTGATGAAATGCCTCAAAATATTTAATCAGAAACCAATTATTATCCTAATAATAGTGGTGGGACAAAATGGGACAAGTGAACTTATAAGAGACAGTCAAGTAGACCTTTTCAGCTGAAAAGAATACAATTTGAATGATGTCAATCAAATAAATAGAACACAGGATGTTCATTCAGTGGTTGGCCACATGAATACTAGAGCATGTTGTTGTTGTTAAGACCCAGGTCATCTGACCTACCAGAAAGGTGTTATACAGCATGTTGTTGTTGTTGAGACCCAGACCGTCCAACCTACCAGAAAGGTGTAAGGTAACTGTTTGGATGGCCGGGAAGTGCCACCCAATTTAGGCCGGGAAGTGCCACCCAATTTAGGCCGGAACCCAGTGAGGGAGGCATCCACAGGGACCGTATCCTCCTTCCCCTACCACCAACCTCTCGGAAGGACTTACGGACCCACATGTTTAACATGATCATACTCCACGTGAACAGGGCAACAGTTTTGGCAGTTATACAGAGGCTGTTCGCACATTTTTTAGACGATTTTGGTAAGCGGTAATAAAAAATTGTTTGCTGCAAAAGAAATAATTCCAATTGTACTATGTTTTTAAAAGTCAAAATTATCGTCTGCGGCTTGAAAGTTTTGTTTTTATTCAAAAATGGCGTTTTTAACAAAACAGTGGTTCGAAGGCTACATTTATGCTCTTTCCGAAGAGAAATATGCATACTCTGTTATCCAAAAACGATGTGAGAGTCATGGTTTTGTGATATCTAAAGCGTCGATAGGTAATATCGTCAACAGGAAAGGAAAAAAACGTCAAATTGGAGCCTCAAGTGGGACAAAAATTTCAAACAAGTATCCAAGGAAAAAACGGACATCTTCGACTATTGCAAAGGTACGTTGTTTAATGTTAATAGAAAATCCCCCTAGTCAAAGGACAGTTGCAAAATCATTAAAATGCTCGGTGTCCACTGTAAACAAAATGATAAACGTTGATTTAAATCTTAAGAAAGTGAAAAAAAGCAATGTGCATCGTCTTCTTCCAAATCATATCGCTGAACGCAGGACACGCTGCAGAATTCTATATGAGAAACACTTATCCAAAGAAAAATGGAAAACAATTGTCACAATAGATGAATCATGGGTGTATTTAAATGATTGCAACAAAAAACGAGCCATTTATTATCATAAAAGGGGAGAAAAAAATTTAAGTACATGGTTCAAAGAATCGAAAGAAAGTTTTTCTAAGGGATTCATGATTGTTGCTGGTTTTTCTTATAATGGCAAGTTAAAAATAAAGAGAGTGGGAAAAAATGTCAAGATTAACTCCAAATACTATCAGGAACATATTTTATCGCCAATTTTTCTGAATGAAATACCATCGCTTTACCCACAGTGCCATCAATCTGTGAGACTCCATCAGGACAAAGCTAGCAGTCACACATCAAAATCCACTGTAAATTTCCTAAAAGAAATCTAACAAAAAACTGGTATCAAGGCCATACCCTTCACTGATATCCCTACTAAATCTCCCGATGTATCACCTATGGATTTTAGTGCTTTCGGACTTTTAAAATCTGCATTATCCGAACGTCGTCCAAAAACTCTTACAGGACTCTGGAAAGCTGTTCAGGAGGAATGGGATAGAATACCTCTTCTGACACTTCAAAAGGCATTATTATCCTGGAAATTGCGGTGTCGAAAGATAGTTCAGAATAAGGGATGTCAAATAGAACATTTAAAACACAAGAATTTTATGTAATTTAGTTTTGTGAATACAATATACATCGTCTAAAAAATGTGTGAACAGCCTCTGTAGAGCATGTGTACAAACTGCTAATTTTGCAGATACTTTTCAAAAAGTAAAAAGACAAATTAATAATCTGGCCCTTTTAATTTTGTCACACTTGGATCATGTAATAGTTATATATAGTTTTTCATTACATACTTTGAAAGTTTGTAATAAATTTTATTTCAAAAGATAATTATAAGCAGATACATTTTATTTTTTAGAACAGAAATGACCTCTGGTCAGTAGTAGTGGCCATTTCAGTTGTGCTAATGACCACTTAGCATAAATTTTTAACTGAAAAACGTCTATTACAAATTTTGAAAGACATTATATTTATAATATAATAATCAGAGATTTTTAAAGTATTATAAGTATATATTTCGAAACATATTCAAAAAATCAAAATGCATATAGAAAGTAGATGTCGCATAACAAATTATCAAAATAGGATATGGTGGTTTTGTTGAACTTGGCCAGTTCAATAATAATTCTATGATTCACAATTTACAAAGCACAATTGATAACTGATTTTGAGCATGCAACTAATTAAAATGAAAATTCCAGTATTATAATAGCCCACATAGGTATTATTTGCAATTACCTATGAGTTTTTGCCATGACAGATTTTGTGGTTGCTTTACAATTATTTTTGCTTGTGAAAAATTGAAAAGCTATGCGAGTGTAATTCACTTTATCAGTTAGCTTAGCACAATGCTATAAAAAGAAATAGACAATATGTCTATAAAACAGAAGGTAAAATTTTTTATTCAATTTTTCTATTTCACTATGAGAAATCATTGCAGTACTTTAATGTTTTATGTTTTCATAAAATAGACTTTTTGAATCAAATTTAGTTTCTGACTATTAAAATGAAACTTAGTGATAAATTTTACATTTTGTGGGGTGCAAATGTGTATTGTTTTTTATTTATATTTTATTGTTATTTACACAAAAATATTGATTCATAATCAGAGATTGAAGGGTCTAGGGAAAAAAAAACTTAACCATAAACAGTGGTACTGTACAACTGAGAGTATTTTGTTCTTAGCAGAATGTAAGGCAAAGCATTCCAGATGTACAGTTAAATTACTATTACTGCAATGTGGTCTGTTAAAGCAGCTATATAGCAAAAATAATTGAAAACGAAGGATTTCATTCCTTAGTTCTATAATTTGTAGCTATCAATACTGGTGAAAATAGTTAAATGTGTTTAAATTTTGAATATAAAAGACTTTAACAAACGAAAGAAGCGAAGCCATTCCTAAGCATTGATCACTAAAGAATGTGGTTGGATTAAAAATTGCCAACTGCTAGCTATTCTATGAATTAACTTAAATGTGTTGTTAGAAACCTTTTTTTTTGCATCATGAGTTGTTACTTTCAGGAAAAATTACTATATGGATGACGAAATATTAATTTCAGCCTCCAAGTATAATTTTCAAGAAATTGCAAATAAAAAATAACTAATTTGTCAATCAAATAACATATCGAAGTAAGTAATGCCCTAATTGTATTACAATATATATTTTTCTATTTAGAAAAGAAAAATGAAATTACTACCATTTTCTTATATTATATTACAAAAATCAAGTATAAAAAAAAGACACCTTATGAGTGAAACATTAAATAATTGATATAAAAAAAATTGACAGAAATTCTAAATTCAGACATTTAAAAACTTACTTATTTTCAATTTGACTGGGCACATGCTTTTTTCCTTTTTGCATTTTCCGATAATTTCGCATTATTGCATTTTTTTTTCTTTCCCACTGAGCTATTAAAACATAAACAGTTTTTATGAGAAAAAATATAAAATTGTGTACAAGATAAACATTTTGCTTTTATGATTCTAAATTACTTCATATATAAAATTTTCTTGAAAGAACATTTTGCAATTTTGTGCTATTCTAGTTGAAAATTAATTTTAAAAGCAGTCTTTTGCAATTTACAATGAAAACTACTTAACCAAGACCAGTGAAACTACTTAACCTAGGGTCCAGAGCAAACATCTTGTCTTAACTTAATTTCATTAACCTACTTAAGACCAATTTTAGATATATTGACATTAGTTTGTAAGTAAAGCTTGATATGTAACACATATCAAGCTTTGACCACATATGAAAACAGTATGATTACTTACTAGTTATAATAATAAAAATTTTATAATATATTAAAATGTAAAAATATTCTATTTGAATAATTTTATATAAATTTAATGTATAAATAGTAAATATCAAGATCATTAAAGCAGTTTATATCTAATTTACACTACAAAAATGCGTTCGTCCAACAAGAATTTTTTCACTGTTAAAAATATAATAAAAAATGTTCAAGTCACACAATAATCAACCCCCCTCCCCCTGTAAATTGAAATCTAGTCTATAATAATAGTGTTTCAAGTTTTCAATGATTTTTTTTTCTTTTAATTATATAATTTCACAGTTAACACACTGAATGTTTGTAGTAAAATTTGTTCCACTGATTTTGTAAACAGACAAATTACAACTTTACTTTGAAGAACTTTCCTATAGAGGATTGAATATAATAAAAGTAGAAAAAAATATTGAACATGCTGAAATTTTTACAGTCTCACTTTTACAAATTGAAAGTAAAATTTTATATATATTCACAAGTAACAGAGTTAAATTTAACAGTTGATGGGGATTCGTTAAATCACAGAAATCCCTTCTACAAGTTTTAAAGAGAATTCCTACCAATGTTGGTTGGATTCCAGCATCAATAAATTTTTGCTGCTGATCACACATTCTGGATTCCCACAGATTTCTTTAAATAAAACTTAAGCACATTTTCAAGCCTAATTGAATTATGTAAACATGCCTAATACTATGAGCATCCATAGAGGAGGGGAAAGGGGAGGCACTTGCCAGTCCTGGACATTCAAACTCACCAAGGTAGGCATCAAACTAGTTGATATTGTATGTCTTATCCTTGAGCTTGTCTTCCCACCCCCTTTAAAAAAGTTCTATGTGCGACCATGCTTAATACGATATGGCATAAACCTATGGTACACTTTTCTCCAAAATGTAGTGAAAAAATTCCATATCTAAACTTTTGGACAGTTTGGAAGATTAATTTTTAGAAGTTCAAAGTTAAAAATAAAGTGACATCACCAAGCTACAAAATGAGATAATAAAGGATCTTTAGATCCAATTCATGCATTTTTAAGGATACTTGAAAAGGCACTTTCCAAGGCCTTAAGGCACTTTTCAAGTCCCAATAACCCTGGCTTTATTTACAACCATCATTTAATCGGTTGATATATAAATAGCTTTACCTTATACAAAATAGTTTCACCTTAGTCTGAAAAAAGAGAAATAATTAAAACCTTAATATAATAATTGCTCTCAAAGTAAATCCATAACACGCTATTAATACTTTAAAAATGGTGTAAAATATTACAGAAATGGTATTTTTCTATTTAAGTTGGGTAACAATTGTTAATAAATTGTCACCGTAACTTATCAGTTATCAGAAACAATAAATTATGAGTTAATAGCTACTTGCAGAATAGCTGATGGATAATGATATATATAGAAACTATCAGTTGATATTCAATATAATATCATATCGATGCTAATAAAAAAAACCTACTGAGTGTTAGTTTACTAGGCAATAGCTTTGATTCTAATATTTAAAATGAATACTTAATTTTGATTCTAATATATATAAAACAATATCGTTCTTCCATGAAAAGAAATGCACTGAAAAAATTTGTAAAACTTTGCAGGTACAGATGTAGTATAATCCTTTTTTTATTTTTGGCGATTTTAGGTGCAATTCTGGCAATCCCTGCTATGATTCGGAGAACATTCCATTCTGACGACCCTTTCCATGTCTTTTGTCCCAAGGTAAAAATTGCAGCATTTCATTTTGGCAACCCTTTCCACATCTTTTGTCGTCCCTTGTCGCCAAGGTAAAAATTAAAAAAATTTCTAATCTTCATGTTGTACTCTATGAGCCACAGAACACCTGTTGCACAAACAGTTGTTGCTACATGCGATCTCCAACAGCCAGCGGTACCAGATTCTGAGATGATTTTTTAGCGGGTGTAGACTCATGTTTGAATTGCTACAGATCAACTGTTGCACAAACAGTTGTTGCTAGTTGCTATATGTGATCTCCGACAGCCAGAGGTACCGGATTCTGTGATGTTTTTTTAGTGTACGTAGGCCCATGTTTGAATTGCTACTGATGGACTGTTGCACAAACGGCGATTTTCACCTTGGCGATAAAAGACGCGGAAAATGTTGCTAGAACGGAATGTTGCGATTTTTACCTTGGCGATAAAAGACGCGGAAAGAGTTGTCAGAATAGAATGTTCTTCAAATCATAGCACAGATTGCCAGAATCTGACCTAAAATAAAAAAAGGGATTATACTACATCTGTTCCACTTTGCGTTATTTTACGTATACGAAAATACAAGGAAATGTTTATTTACAAACTGAAGGAATGTGCGAAAGTATTGATTACCAAATCTAAAATTAATTAATCAGAACTGTTATGATCGACAATTCAGAATTTACATTTCATTTGAATAGATATGTAAGCATTCTCATTAAAGATAAAAAATGAATATAATGAATAAACAATGTTTGAAAGTTAAAAGGAAAGATTAGAATAAAACATAACGGATTCAAACAGCTTTCAATAGAACTACTGAAATTTCATATAACAGAAAATCATACGATTCTGTTTAGCATGTTTCGGCTTTCCCATCTTGAGAAATGTTGAAAAACACCGTGAAAGGAATTAATTATTTAAAAGAAAATGTATTTTTATCACATGCACAATAAAATCTGTTTGTTTACTATTTACTATTACATTACAACAGTTAGAGCCACAGTTAAAATATAGAACAGTCAAAGTTACAGTGTAAAAAAGATCGGAAAATAAATGCAACAATTTGAAAGCGAATAGGATTCAAGTACAATAAATAAACGCTTGAAAATGCCAGAATGCTTTGAGAATTATATCTAGGTGTCGCTAGTGCTAGTAAATTAGCACAACAGTAAGGCATAATATTTAGTTTGCATTGTTCGTCACGTCGCTATAGCAACAGCCTGCACAAATTCAGCTCCCAGACCGTCCGCTGCAACAGAAGTACAAACATGTAGCTTGTAGGCCAGTTCATACCGTATCAGTCTAGAATGTATTTTTCAATTAATTATTTTACTGCTGAATGTTTTCATTATCTAATTACACATTGTAGTGGATATATAAGCGCAATTTATCCGCAGTGATTCGCGACTATTATACAAAAAAAAAAAAACTGCAAGCCTGTAACGGATTAGATCCCTACGACATGGATTGTAAATCATGTGAAAAACTGAAACCTAAAACTAAAACCACTATTAAGAATTTTCAACAAATTATATCACTTTGCAGCAAACGAAAGCATACAAATCCCTGGAGAGCTGAAATAAACTTACGAAATCGGTTATTTCCTTTTGTTATATTCTTCTTAACCACTGTCTCATTTATCTGTATTTTTTTTTTATCTTTCTTCCTTTACAAGGTTTTGTCTATTCTTTCATTTTTTGCCATTTAAAATCTCATATCAATACTTAAGATTTCATTCTTCGTGTGGGAGGGCTATAAGGGACCCTTTATCGACCCGTATTGATATGTTTATGGCTGGTAATAACCGATGGCGAATTTTCGAATTGTATGTTCTTCTAGTTCTGCTTAAATCTGATATTACATGCCTTGTCGCAGTTCGTTCTTAGCGGTTGCTGAGAACGAATAAATATCAATGGATCTTCACGAAACTTTATATCCGGCTTTGTTATTGAAAGATCTAAAACTAAATAGAATTTTTTAAAATTTGAGCGAAAACTTCGAAATGTATTCGAAATTACATATTTTTGTAACATGGCAGCATAGGACACAATTGGACATAATCATGCATAAAAAGGTTTTTTATGGTTCAATAATCACGAGGCTTAATAGTTTCAATCATTGTTGTCTAAAACAGATGCGATACAATTTTTTTGTACATGACGTCATTAGCTCCCTCGGTGGGCAATTTACCGCTCTAGGGGGGGGGGGGGGAGGGTACATTGTTAAGTGTGGTATCAATCGAAAGATTTTAAGGGTAATGCGTTATAATTATAATCATTTGGATCCTCAATACCGATATTTCAAAAAGAAAATCTTGTAAAATTTAAAAAATGAAAATGCTATTGAAAATGGATTCTAGTATGAGAAAGTCGAGTTGAGCCATACTTCAATTAATTCTTTTTGTTGTTGTTGTTTCGACAGTTTATCGGATAGTAATGATTGATTACTTTGGAATGTATTTGGTATCAATAATAACTACTCTAAGAGACATGGAATTTTATTTTTCGTATTTTGAAAAATAAGTCGCAATGGACCCCCATCGTTCCTCCTACCAGTCCTTCATGTGAACCCGTAGATTAGCAAAATAGGCTTAGAATTTCGATTTTAAGTATTAGTTATTTAAATATTTATTAATTAAATGTAGCATTGTCAGTATGTGCAAAGATTTTATTGGTCCATCCAACTTCCAACTTATCTGTCATTGGTTTCTGGCAGAAACGCCACAAAGACGGTAGAGGACTGAATTAATTATTCTTTTTATCCAGACCGTTCGACCTACCCGAAAATATAAGGCAACTGTTTGAATGGCCGGGACAGTGCCATTCAATTTAGATCGGAACCCAATGGAGGGGACAAAAACAGGGAATGTACCATATTTCCTTCAATCCATCACTTTGATTGACTTTCAGACCTACGGATTTAACGGGTTCATACTCCATGGAACCAGCTTTGGGGGTCGTCAGGGATCGAACCCCCACGTTTTAACCACTGGGCTATCTCGGCAATCACTGAAATCATTAAAAGTATATGTATTTATTTTATAATATAACGTCAGTAACTTTGAACTTGCAATTAGTTGTCACTAGCTGCTTTCGTCGGTGTTGATGCTGCTTGGAAAAAGCGAAATAAGTTTATTTACGCTAGTTGCTCCATACGTAGCATGGCTTCAAGGCAAAAACATACATGAAAAAGTTATATTTGTACTATTTATTTTTAAGAGTACATATACTATACATCAACAGTCTGAAATGACCCAATCGGAGGGAGGTGCTTGAAAGAGCTCCGCCTACATTAACTTGGGCCTGACACTCAGATATTATCCTTGGAAATGTTCTAACCGGCTCAAGGACTGTATGCGGTCTGCGGGGATGGTCTTTTAGAATGTTTCATGTTAGGACAATCATTTTTTAGATTGCTTCAAGCCGGAGAGGCTTTTTTTAAAAGGTTTGAGACTGGGCTTTGTACCGCAGATGTTGTAAATTGCAAATGGTAGCACATCGTAAGATTTTTTCTGAATGCTGATAATGCTTATGTTGTTGTAGTTGAGTATTACTATTACTATTTCAACAACCTTCCAAACAAATTTTGAATATGTGAAATGAACACAAATACAGTTTTACTGTACAAATTCTTAATAATCCTTAATTTTATAAATTTTTGTTTACTTAACATATATTCATTTAACTGAGCACTGAAATTTCCAAAAATCTATAATGCAAACCAATTAAAATATAACGGCCATGTAATAATGGAAAATCACCTAGATATCAGTACTGATTAAAAAAAAAAGTAAATTGAATTGTTACTAAGGAACTTGGCTAAAATAAATGTCTAAATAATGACAAATAATAATGTAAAAAAATGAATATCAAAATGTAAACAACAAAATTATATGTATTTACTCTTCGCGCTGTTTTGATAGATATTAAAGAGCAATATAAATTAGAAAATATTTCGAACCATATTAGTTTTGAATAAAAAATATGAAACATATAATATCACTTTTATATGCAGTTATATCACTTTTATATGCAGTGATATCAATCATAGAAAAAAAATACTACTTTTACAGTAAAAAAAATAGGTTTTTCTTATAGTAGATATTAATATTCTTTCCAAGATATTGAATTTTTGACAATTAGTCGTCATTTTCATTGATTTAGAGTCATTTTTATCCATTTGGCGAGATTTTCGTCAATATAGCAACATTTCAAAAAGTCGCCAAGTTGGCGACATTCCGCCAAATTCGTCGCCAAAATCTCGCCAAGCGTTATGGACGAAGAAATAAGTTATTCTTACAGCAGATAAATGACTATTGGCGCTCAAGTACAAAAGTATTACTTAAAGTATCTTTTTTCATGAATGGAACGAGCTAGATCCACGAGAATGATGTCACCCAATTTATCGCATGGTATTACATATGAAAAGTGAACATGTTTCTCAATAGGAAATATTTTTTTTAAATTTTATATGACTTTTTGATATTTTTTTTGAAAAATGTACAATATCTCGAGAACGGTTCATGTTAGCGTTCTAAAATTTATGTCAATTGGTTTCTAATGAAAAATTACATAAGAAATGTCTATTTGCGTAACTTTATTAGCGGTTTTGATTTTTTGACGATTTTTTCAAAATTTCATTCGAAAATTTAGGGGTGTTCTGAACATTCGATTGCATATAAAAACAATAGGCTTCCAGTGTAAACGGATTGTGATTTTTTTACCAAATTTTGTTCGAATCGGTCCATTCGTTTGTCAGTTATCGTCTCCACAGACTCACTGACACACACACTCACACACACACACATACTTTCACACACACACACACACACAGACATCACTTCAAAAATGTTTGATTCGTGATCAGGGATGCGATGCTTGAAGCGTGCTCTCCCGCCGAAAACTCGAATTCGAATTTTCGACCCCGTCACAATACTTTCCTTATACATTATGTATATAAGGAAAGTAAAAACGCAATGGAAATGTTCTATATTTAAAAAAAATTAATAACTCACCTGGATTTCCTTGTTAAGATATTTAAGAAATATTCATTTAAAGTATAAATTACACTCTAAAGCAGGAATTTATGTTTGGAATGGAATAGAATGTTTAGAATTTTTAATAGGCGGATTTGCTTTAAAACATCAACGACGCTGGATATTATTTTAGCTCTACCTGCCGCTGATAAAATTGTAAGCGGCCAGGATTACATTGAAGCGACTTTTTCCGTATAACAAAGTCCGCTCACAAGTAAGAAAGTGTTCTATTGCCATTCCTTTACCACTCATGATGTTTCGAAGCAAATACATCTACCAAAAAATTTTTTAAATCTTTTAAGGAGCTTTCTGCTCGGTGATTATTTCCACAGAGGGAGTAAAGTAAGCGTCTCTCTTCTCTCCGGTGCCATCTATGCAGAAAGCTTCCTAAAGAAGTTGGGCTTCTCACAAGATAAAATACTTCCAGACCTTATTGGTATGGAGGATCTACAGTCATTTCAAGTGCTATGATTACGCCATCTCCCGGCTGGAGGAAGATCTGGAAAAGAATGACACCAAATAAGAAAATGCAAAACAGCTACAGACCATCTCAAAAGGTACTATTTTAGATTCTTCCTTGCTTGCCAAACACCTCGATAGCAGTCCCCTTGTTGCGAGAGATTCCTATGAGCTCATCACTCAGATGTATAGCAATAGAAAAATCACATTCGAAGACGAGCTGAAACTAAACTTTAAAAATGAAAAGTTCAATAGATTAGAGGGTTTTACAACCCAAAGTAAAAGTGAAAAACATAAGCGATCTGAAGAAACTCCCAACCAAACCCCTTAGGCAATCCCTGTTAAAAATAATTTTGATAACTTAAAAGTAGACGAAGTAGTAATGGCTGAAGCTCTTCACCCCCTAAAGAAAAAGTATCGTCCTTCTATGTGGACCCCTCAAGCGATTGGGGAGCCCTCACAGAGGACATCAATAAAAACCTCTCAATCAAAATTCAGGGACTTCTTATGGGAATGGGAAGCTTGATCAGGATCACTCCTGGATCCTTTGAGGATTTCAGGAGTACTCAGGCTCACCTGACCCATAATAAGATCCCATTTAGTTCAATAAATCTCAAAAATGAAAGGCCCCAAAAAATCGTAATAAAAGGACTTCCTGTTAATACCGACATCGAAACCCTAAAAAATGCAATTGCCGCAGAAGGATTAAAAGTCAGCAAGATATCCCAGCTAAAAAGTAGGAGAGATAGGACCCCCTCCTCATCTTCTTGGTTGGCCTTGAGTCGTCCGAGGATTGGGTGACGATCCATGAACTAAACAGCATATTCTGTCAATGAAAATAAAAACCCGAACTTTTAAATCTAAAGGCCACAAAATGTGCTATAATTTTCAATTATATAATCATCATTCAGATAAATGTAACCTCCTCCCTCGTTGCTTAAAATGTGGCGAAGGTCACCCAACTCGCTAGTGTAAAAATCCCTAGAAACACCGACAAAATGTGCCAGTTGTGCCGAGGAACACCGCTCTAACTTTAGCCCTGCCCTCAAAACCCCTGGAACCGTAAAAAAGTTCCAAGACTCCAAATCTGGACATTAAACTCCAAAAAGCAAAACTTCTCCCCCTTCCTTCCACTAAAACTACCCTTGTTCAGGAAGCGCAGGTAAGTACCGAGACGGTCTCAGGAAATTCTGGAGAGTACTCTGCTCAGACGCAACTTGAAACAGTAAAAGATCCCCAAACCTCAAATGTTTTTTACGAATTTGTAAAATTCTTCAAAGAAATAGAAAAACACTTTAATATAACAGACATATACACCGTCTTTAGAGAACTCACTACCATTCTCAAATTCGAAGAAGACCAGCTACAAAAAACTTTCAGCATTCTTAAAATGCTTTCTAATATTGGAAAGCATTTTAAGAATGCTAAAGGTTATTAATGACGCCACATTAATAACAATGTGACGCCATTAGACTTTTTTGTACGTGACGTCATATTAACGAGAAAATTATTATTAGTTTTTAATTGGAACAAAACTAATTGAACGTACCCTGGTTTAGACAGACATTACATAGAGTAATACACAATAACAATAATAATAATAAAAAGATGTGGACAACACATGACTGTTTTTACATAATGTAATGAACTTACTTCTTTCAGAACGAGCGATTCAGGACACAATGTTTTTGGCATTAATTAATATCACGTAAATTGAAATTTAACGAATTTGGCAAACTTAATAGTCTAAGTAGAATTACTTATTCATAGAGTGCAAAATCCTCATCGAAATGCAATTGACATTTAATTATAATATCCCTTGAAAAATATGACTATTGTATAAATATTTAGCTTCAAAATCCGAAAGTATTACAAAAAGTATCTCCTTCCGTGAATGCAGGACCTGACTTGCGGTAGATGGAGTCCAGGGCATTATTGCATTTGGGGACCCCCCCCCCCCCCATCGAATTTGAATATTTAATTATACAATTAATAGTAAATAAATTTGTAATGCAAATGACAGCATAAATCAGGCCCTGCTTAAATAGAATGGACTAGATCAACGACAATGGTGTTAATAGATTTGTTGTATACTGTATTACAAAGTGAACATATTTGACGATGCATACCGCTTCTTTTAATTATAGGTAATTTTTTTGATGAATTTATTTGAAAAACGTACAATATCTCAAGAGGGGTTCATGCTAGTGTTCCAAAATTTGTGTCATTCGTTTTACAATGAAACATTACATATAAAATATTTTTTATTTATCATTATTAAAGATCCTGATTTTTTGATGATTTTTAAGAAAAATATTCGAAAATTGGAGGACGGGGGTCCGAACATTACATTGCGTTTAAAATTAGCAAGGTTCCAGTATTCATTGATTGTAATAATCCTACAAAATTATTTTTGAAACGTTGCATTCGTTCCTGAGATATCGCGTCGACAGACAGAGAGGCATGCGCGCATACACTCTCCCCATCTCTACCGAATTAATATACAGAATACACTTTAACATACATGCACATATTCTACCATACATAACATACTCTAACATGCATACACACAGACATCATCTCAAAACATTCGATTCGATTTCAGGGATGCTCAAAACGTGCTTTTCTTTCGAAAACTCGAATTCGAATTCTTAAGTCGTCACAATACTTTCCCTATACAGTATAATACTGTGTATGTAGGGAAAGTAATATAAGCCTTAAATTGCTCCCTAATTAGTTATGTCTGGCTATTTCACTGAAGAGTTCTGTGGCTACAGTCCGCCCATATTGTTATATTAGTTAACGCACCACAACTATGAAAACCTTCTTTCTTTACTTGATAAAAGAACTTTTCTTTTAGGTTCAAGTTTGCGTCATAAGAGGGCGCCACCGAAATATCCTTCACTGTTGTAATTGAATGTCATCTGCCGCCCATTTTGCCATTGCTTTCCTATGACGGGGATTGTAGAAGGTAAGTGATAAAAACATGAAATTTGTCTTTTAAATTCTGTTTGTCTTTTACTATATTGTTTACATTTTCAAATGTAACTCATCAAAATATGTATGCTATCAAATTTCATTAAGTGTGAAATTATTAAAAGTAAAATATTTTTGTGTTGTTTTATTTAAAGTCTAATGTAGTAACCAAGCCTTAAATGTAGTTGCAAGTTATTTTAGATCTTAAAAGTAAATTATTTACATCTATCTGATCCGGGGTAAAATATTAGATGCTTCAACTTTATAATGTAGATTAAATCAGTCATCTATAGCAGTAAATTTGTACAATAGTTTCTGAACTACTTTAAACTGTTGAGTACATGGTAGGTGAAGTTAAAAGGGAGGTTTTAATATCCTATATAAAATTAGCTGTACTTTAAAAGGGATTTAGTTTGAACTTTTCATCATAATATAACAATATTTTACTATACTTTATATACCTTAACTTTGTTCAACTCATTCTAGTAAACAATAGCCCATAATTTTGGTTAGTATTTTTAAACGTAAACCGAGTATGAAGTTTACGTGTTATCTAACATTTTTAAATCAATAAAAATGAATGGAGTGCCAGCGATCGTTCGCATTTTTTAAAATGTCTTCTAAAAGTTATTTTCATAAAAGTTGGTTTTTAATGTTTACTGATTACAGACAGTTACGTTATATTTGTCTGCACACGTAAAGTTTCTGCCTAAACTTTTATTTTTAAATGACTGTTTTGTGATCAATGGATGCCCTTGTCTTGACCGGACGACAGTTTTTAATACAGTTCGCAATCGAAAGATTTTCTTATCTAGAAATTTAAACACTGAACGCAGTTAAGATTTTTGAAATGCTGATGATTTTGGTAACTCGAAATAAAATCAACTGAAAAGGACCATTAAAAGAAGCATAACCATGTTTTCTCAGGAATTAAGAATTAGCATTTTTCAGAGTTTGAAATAATGTAATTAAAAATGGTTTAAGGTGAATTATGAATGTAAAAGTATATAGTCCATTGTAACTATAATTTGTCTTTGGGAATTGTATATCTGAATGCAAACACTAAGTTATGATGTTTGATATATGTCACTCATATGAATCTCTTTTTGCAACATATGGTTAGAAGATAAAAAACCTAATTCACTCTAAAATTCTTTTCTTTACTATGTCATTCAAGTTACACATTTTGAATTTAAAGTCATCACAACTAAACATTTTTAATAGAGAAAATATTTTACATTTATTATTAATTTAAAAAATACACGCATCCTTATAAAGAAACAATTTGTTGATTGATCAAAACTATCTATAAAGAACCTAACATTATACGGCATGATCCTTTTAAAGATCGTTGAATGTATTACTTAAATTATCCGGCGGGGTTATCGGAAACCCCTCCGTTTCTTTTTCAAGACTGATTTTAACCTGTTGATTTTAAATTCTATCTTATTTATGTAAATATGAACTAACTTATATTTTATGAATGTGTCTTTGAAACACAATAGAAGAAAGTTAGTTTTATTTTATTCTTTCAATAAACGTTAAACATTTGAGTTTTTTTAAGTTCCCCTCGTATGAACCTCTCGTCTCTTAAAAATACTGACAGGAAGAATTCAGGGTGAAATGGGGGAAAAAGTTTTCTTTGATATAACTTTCCCTATAGACTCAAATCTGAGTTTCGTGGGAAAGTAATGCTAAACATTGGGATCTTGATTGAAGTTGGCTGAAAATAAATAGGCCTTTTATGTTGTTAATTGTAATAAACTTGCCGAATTTCACCCCATTATCACTTATTTGAGAGATATGCTTTCCTGCAGGGAAACTAAAATAGTAATATATGGAGACCTACCTGCTTGTGACGAGTCCAGAACAACCATGTTGATCGATATCTGGTAAATCAAATCGCTTGATACGAAGAATTGTTTATTTTTTTTTAGTTTCGGTCTTTTAGCAAAATAGCGTGCGATATTTCGAAAATGGTGTATATTAGCGTCTTAAAAATAATTTAATTTGATCAAATACGAAGTCATTTTTAAAACAATGTCATTATCATTAAAGTTACAGTCCTGTGTAAACCAAAGAAGAAGATTTGTACCTCGCTTATTTTGAGAAGCCTGCTTCCAGTTCTGGCACTTAGTCCTGGTATCGGCATCCACATTTGACTATTTTAACTTGTGTCTCCCCCTCCCCCAGGCATTTGATTT
>OX578150.1:121539651-121572151 GCA_951213105.1 Amaurobius ferox | reverse complement strand
GGATAAGCACTAGGCTTAATAAATTGTTCATTTTGAAAAAAAAAATATTTTCAAGTCCAAGTATCTAATCAAAATGAACACAAAATATGCTTGTTTCTGAAGTAAAAGATATATTATATCTATAAACTCTTACTACTTGAACTGCAAGCATAAACATTGAAAAATTATATAGGAAACAAAAATACCTGAAATACACTGCAAATGTCATATATATCATATATGTCATATATATATATATATATTAGAAAAATATCTGAAAAATACTATACATTAAATACATTATCATAACACTGTTAAATACCCCACTGCTTTCCACTTCCTTTCTCCCCCCCTTTTTAAATCTGTTTTTGTATTTACTATATATATATATATCTTAAATAATAAAAGGCAATGTCTGTGTGTGTGTGTGTCTGTCTGTCTGTCTTATACACTATACGTTTCGCGACCGCGCGTCGGAGAGCTACGAAATTTGGCAATCGGAGACCCGGGGGGGGGGGGGAGGGAAGGGGACACATGAAAACCGATTTTTAAAATTTTAATTATTTTTTTATTTATTTAATGTTTTATGCGATTTCGACCGTTTTTTGCCCTTTTTGCCCCTTTTTGCCCCTTTTTCTTTTTTTGGATGCTTCTCCCACTTGGTTCCGGTCTAAATTGGGTGAATAAAAAGAAAGTTATGAAGAATATCGCGGAGGGTGAAGTACCCCAGTGGTTAGTGCGCGGGATTTGCACTTGGTAGGCCCGGGTTCGATTCCCAAAATTGCCGAATAAAAATAAAGTTATGGAGATTGTCGCGGATGGCACGGTAGCCCAGTGGTTAGCGCGCGGGAATTTCACTCGGTAGGCCCGGGTTCGATTCCCGCCATTGCCAAAACTGCAGCCGTGTTCACGCGGAGTACGATCACGTTAAACGTGTGGGACTGCAAGTCCTTCCGAGAGGTTTGTGGTAGGGGAAGGAGGGTACGGTCTCTTTGGATGCCTCCCCCATTGGGTTCCGGTCTAAATTGTGTGGCACTTCCTGGCCTTCCAAGCAGTTACCTTACACCTTTCTGGTAGGTCGCGCCAACGAGTTTGCCACGGTCAGAATTTTCAAGGGTAGCGAACAGGCTGGTCGCCAAAGGCGGCTAGTATATATATATAATCTTGTCTTAACGTTCGTAGGGGGCCAAGGCAACAGCATTGGACTGTTGGACTATCAACCACTAACTTCTGACCATGCTCAACGAAACTGGAGCCCGTGTATATGAGTGGATATCAAAGGTTTAATGTAGCTGAAGTTTGCCGAGAACATCGATACGCTTCAGGTAAGACAAAATCTTGTACTAAATTTGGTTGGTTATGCTTACAGACTGAAATATGCAGAGGTGCTTAACCTTTGGAGCTGGCTCCTCCCTTGAGCAGAAAAATTTTAAGAAAATCTTAATGAAATTGTAAATTCTAGTTATTTTAGATGGAGGTATTTCCGAAAACCTTACGAAGTGACTGTTCACAATACGCCACTAACATATCATAATTCAGTGTAACAGAGAGAGAAAGAGAGTACTGTTAAATTTGTAATGTTGCACTGTCATAAAGGGTGTCGAAAACCCAGAACGACCGGCTCGTCCGAAGACATGAGCAGCAAATTAGGCGTCCAGGAGTCATAAAGGGTGTGGAATTTCAGAAAAAATTTAAATTCTTATACAACATCTACCACTTCTTTAATAAAATAAATATATTTAATAAATACATTCTTAATTATATTTAAATTAGTCCCCATTCTATGTATTGCAAACGAAAGATTAATCAAAGTAAGTATGTAATATTTAATCTCACTCGCTTACTTGATGAAATATTTTCGGTAAAATTTAATATACAAGGTGTCCCAAAAAGATTGAAACACACTTTAATTCTTTACCTGTTGGAGATACGTGGACAATGTAAATTGCAAAAATGTTGAAAGTAAGGTAGGAAATTAGATTACGTTAATGAAATAGTCCTCCCATTAATTTACAAAAAGTTACTTTTTAAATATTTATACGGTCCCCTTAGACGAATTTGGTCAATCAGAAAATTTTTATTTTTAATGCAACAAGATCAATATAAAACCCCCATATCTGTATCTTTAAAATCAACTGAATTACGACGATAAAGGAAAAATCTGACACTTTTGCCACTTTTCCGTACCATGTGAAAGGCTGTTTCATCAGTGAAAATAGGGATCATAAACAAATTGACGATGGAAATTGTTTAGATCAAAAATACGTCAATATGTGTCAAAATATTTTATCGCAAATGCATCTAAATAAAGCATTACGCAGACGAGAAATTATATAAAGCAGTGATACTCACTACGCGGTTGGGGCACATAATTAAAATATGCATACATTGATAGTAGACCACTGTTATAAAGGGACAAATTTCGCTACAAATACTAGAAATACAATTCACAAAGCATTCTCAAAATGTTTTCTTTCAAATCCAATACATAACTGAGCTCTTCTAATAATGCTTTTGTAAATATTTTGGAGTTATTTATTCACCACTAATATTGTTGCAAGCATTAATTGTCTTTTCTTTAAGGTGAATTGCGTTTAGTGGGCGAGTATTATAAACTAGTGTTCGAAGACGACCAAAGAAATAAAAATCGAGAGGGGTTAAATTAGGGGATCTGGGGACCATTCTGTGGCTCCTTTCAAACCAATCCCCTGTTTATCAAAATTTTCGTTGAGTCAGTTTGTCACAATTATAGCCTGGTGTGCAGGCGCGCCATCTTGTTGATAATACATGGTTTTTTTTTGGAGCGATAATGTTGTCTTCTCCATAAAATTCGTTACAGTACCGTTTAAAATAAGCTGCATGTATTTTTCAGCTGTAAGAGTCCCTTTATGAAACACAGGACCAATCAGTTTTCCATTCCAAATTCCGCACCAGACAGACACAGAAAACGTTCTCTGGTGATGTATTTCACGGATAAAAAATGGTTTCGTATTATCCCAATAATGATCGTTGTGAGTATTGATTGCTCCATCTTTCGTAAACAAACATTCATCAGTCCATAGAATGTTCTTAATAAAGTTCGAATGGATGTCTTGTTGGATAACAACCAGTTGCAGAATGATACACGAAGGTCAAAATCGGAGGGAAGGAAGTGCTTGAAGTCAATGAATACGAAATGGATGCCAATGGTATTTTCCAAGTGTTCTAGCAATGGACATCCTAGGTAGCCCCAAAGTTTCGTTTGCTTTTCGAATGCTTGTTCGTGGGTTGAAAGAAAAGTATGCGATGATGTCAGTTCCGATAGTTCTTAATCTCCTCATCATCCGATAAACAAATGTACGTGAAATTTCAGGCAAGTTTGGATATCGCCGTTCAAAATCCCGAGCGGTTTCTGCGGTATTTTTATTACACAGAGCATAAATCATTGTTAATTCGAAAAGCTCGTTATTTGTTAAAAATACCATAATGCACAACCAGTTACGCGTTCTTAACTCGTCAATTCAGAACTAAACATGCTGACGATTCACTGAATGATTTCTAATCTTCTTTATTTTGGTATAATATTAAAAAAAGTTTAGTTGTATTGAAGAGAGATAATAGTGGGAATAAATCGTCTGCATTTCATTCTTCAGTATATTTTTTAATTATTTTACTATAAATATTTGAAACGCCTAAATTAGAGTTAAAAGAAAGAAAAAATCTATTCTTCGTTTTTAAAAATTATGTTAAATTTCAGAATCAAATATATACTTGCATTTGTTTACTTATTTATTTTAATTGTTTCAAATAAACAATTGTATGTCTCAATGTGAAAAGTACTTAAGAATCCGTGATTGCATTGCCTACGCGGAATTCTCAAAAATGCCTCCTATGTATTACCATCCAGTTTTATCTTTTTTGGGATATGCCACAAATTTACATTTCTAATTTGATATAGGGTCCCCATTCACAATGTTCATTTTTCAATTAAATATAACTCACTCAATTTTAAAGATACAGATATGCGGTTTTTTTAATGATCTTGTTGCATTAAAAATAAAACTTTTCTAATTGACCAAATTTGTCTAAGGGGGTCGTATAAACATTTAAAAAGTGTAATTTTTTGGAAATTAATGGGAGGACTATTTCATAAACTTAGTCTTATTTCCTACCTTACTTTCAACATTTTTGCAATTTACATTGCCCACTTATCTTCAACAGGTAAAGAATTAAAGCGCGTTTCAATCTTTTTGGGACACCCTGTATATTGGTAAAGCAAAACTCCTCATTTTTCTCCAAATCGTCCAAAGATCTACTTGACAAGCCAAGCTTGCCATGGCGATCAACTAACTGGTAGATCGCGTTCGACGGGTTGAAGATCACAGTTCTACGGTTTGAGTATGTTGCAGATAACAGGGTACAACACAAAAAGCAATTTCTTTAAATTTATATCTTTATTAAAATGTATTTAGCTATTAAATAGTATAGCCTGTATTTAGCTATTAAATAGTATAACCTGTATTTAGCTATTAAATAGTATAACCTGTATTTAGCTAATATAAAAAAATGTAGTAAAAAAATAGTATAAAAAATATGAAATTTGGTACATTTGTTGAGAAATGTTAGAAAAATACACCGAAATAAATCGCTTTTCGATCTAGATATTAATTTTGATGATATTTAACGGCAAAGTCAAAGAAAATATATTTGTGCTGTGAGTTTCCTGGACAGACTAATAATAGCAAGACCACGAAATTTTTTAGGCATTTACCTACAGTATTGCATGACGGAGCCCATTTGTTAAATTTAACTTTATGAATTAGGCTGTTTTTATGAAATTATGAAGTGAAAATTTTATTTTTAAACCTATTTCATGCATTTACCTTCAAAATATAATCCCCCAATATAACCTCTTTATCGTTTTCAAAGTATGTTTATATTTCAAAAATTAAATTGCTAACTATACGAAGTAATTTGTTGCTCTTTGAAAGCCTTATAAGGATGTATAATTTGATTTCAGATCAATTGTTTAATTTTTGGAAATATAGTGGTTCAAATTTCGATATTTTAGTATTTTGAAGTACTTTGAAAAGGTGATTCTAGTTTTGATAGTTTATTTTGAACTCTTTAAAAATGTCTAATGCAGACAAACCCCACCTATAAACAAAGATGTTTTTCCCGTAAAACCATTTCGGCTCCATCGCATTGGAGCCACTGCCTATTTTTTACATTTGTGAAGCTTACTTCGTTCAAAATTGAAATTATTGGGCTCATAACACTTGGCGAGACTTTGGCCCCGAATTTTTTCGGAATGTTGCCAACTTGGCGACTTTTTAAATGTTGCCAAATTAACGAAAATCTCGCTAAATAGATAAAAATTACGCTAAATCAATAAAAATGATGACTGATTGTCTAAAATTCAATATCTTGGAAAGAATATAAATATCTACTATAAGAATAACATTTTTTTTAACTGTAAAAGTAGTAAATTCATTGCAGCATTATGTAAGGAAAGTCATGTGTTACCCACATCAGATTTTTTTTCTTTGCACAGAGTAAATTTGCTTAAAAAAAAATAAAAAGATTGTTAAGAAATCGAAGAAATATTTTTTTTACTAATGATTATAATTTTTAAATATTAAATATTTTATGTTAATAATAGAGCATTAATTTATGTCTGAAATAAGAAGAAATCGTTAGATTTATTCTTAAATCGTCATTTTGGTCTAACCTAATTTAAAATCTTACAAAGTACTCCTAAATTTTGAACTCCTATATTTAGAATCGTGATACTATAATGTTTTGTTCATGCACAAAGTGGCATCTGTATTTCGAATTATGGCATTTATCTTTTATTTATAACATGAAACATCTGCATTCTTAGTTGTGACATTTATCTTTTGCTTATAGTGCAAAACATATGAATTCTGAGTTGTGATACTTGCATTTTGTTTGTACATGAAATGGCATCTCTATTTCGAATTATGGCACTTGTCTTTTGTATATACACAAGACATCTGCATTTTGAGTTGTGACACGTTTTGAATTATGATACTTATCTTTTGTTTGTACACAAAATGGCATCTCTGAGTTGTAAAAGTTTGGTTTTCTTTGTATACAAAATGACATCTTTATTTTGAGTTATAAACTGTTGATCTTTTGTTTGTATTCAAAATGACATTTAAATGTTGAGTTGTGACACATTTGATGTTTTGTTTGTATTCTATTTTCAAATTATGGTATTTTTTACTATATAAACACTTGCATATCGTATTTCATTTTCTGAAAATCTCTAGAAAGACACAACTGCGATATGGCTGTTTAATTATGAATACAAATTAGTACATTTCTGCCAATTAAAAGTTACGTTTCTTCTGAATATTTTCATTACTTAAATCATAACTAAAAAAAAAAATCACTTTTTAAGTTATCACATTTTAGCAAGAGTACAATATTCAATGTATTGAGTGGAATTTAAAAATTGGATATGGCTGGTAATTCATTTTTTCTGGTGCCCTCTTTAATGTTAGCATAAATATACATTTTTGCAGTAACATACATTTTGACAATTTATTCAATAAAACATACATTTTGACCACATTTAAAGCTTAGGGCTCTTTGCTAAAAACTAGCATGCACAGGGTTCTATCGCTACAGGGGTCTCATTGAGTGGGGGAAATATCATATGGGAGCCCTCACATAGAACGGAAAATATAGTATAGTGGGCCTCATATCAAATTGGAAAATATATATGAGACAGATTAAAATTGTCATTGGTCCGAAAATTTTGAGTATGTCACTGTTTAACTCTGGTCAACTATAGTCATTAATGTTTAACTATAGTCATTGTTTTTCTAATTGATATTTTATTACTAAAAGGTCTGTAGTTATAGCTAAGACAGGGAGAGGAAGGAAAACAGCTAGACAAAAAGCTTTTAGACCTAGATACTTTAGGCTCTATGGGAACCGTGCAATCCCAAAATACCGAAACGTTTATGCTTCAAAATTAATAGAAATATTACTGGTGCGACAGTATTAACATAAAACCCCATTGAGATCACAAAACTGAATGACAAAATGTAAAATTAAGAATAACACGAAAAACAGAATAAAGGAAAACGTAGGAGGAGTAATTAATTTGAAAAAAAAAATTAAAGAAAGGTTTAGGATAAAAAAAAAAAAGAACATTTTCAATTTTGAAGTCCTCTCCAAACATGAGGCCAAAGCGGTTTAGCTCTCGTGACGCCCCTACTGTGGTCTTTGAGTAGAATATGGAAATATTGAAACTAAGACGAAATTTGTTCACTCCCATTTTTCGCATTCAAAGTTTTATAACGGAAAATAACTGTTTGGTTATAGATTTCATATTGGCACCAATTCTGCCATTTCAAACCTAAATTTAATTTTGTTTTATTTTTAGTCCGACAGGTCATAAGTAATTTTTTCAACTACTGCTATTTCGTGAACAGCCCTTAGTTAAGTCCAAAACCGATAACATCATTCTAACGCCCCAAATAGTATGAGATTACGAATAATTATAAGTGAAATATTTTTAGTTAACCATCCAAATGTTTCGGTAATATTTTAAAAGTATATTTTATATATAAATTGATATCCTTTAGTACGTAGTGATGACATTGAGATTCTTTATTTTATCTAGGAATCAACGCCGGGTAAGGGGGCAGCTAATTGAAGTAGACAAAACAAGAAAGATCAATCATGCTTAAAGCATTGATTATAAAACACTTTCCAACTTCAATGCAATTTTATTTAAATATGTCTAAAATGCAATACATTCCTTGGTAATATTTTAAAACTTATCACAATACTACATTAATTTATTATATTTGAAAACTTAAACCTTCATCGAAAAAAATGAACTTCATTCAAATGACGGCATTGAAATATAAATTGCCTGGTTTAAATATCTCTAAAATGCGATACATTCCTCGGTAATAATTTTAGAATTATCATAATACTACGATAATTTATTATATTTGAAAACTTCATCGAAAACAACTGAAATTCATTCAAATGACGTCTAAGAAAAAATAACACGCCTGGCTCTCCCTATAAAAGCAGCATTTCATTCATAAATAATTTCCCATTTATGTCATTCATCACAATACTATAATAATTTACTTTATTTAAAACTTAAGACCATGGAGCTACAAGTAATTAAACTCCGTAAAACTTCATCGAAAAAAATCGTCCTTCTCTTTGTAAAATCAATGAATATTTCATTCATATCAGCTATTCAGACTCCATGAACTAAATGATTTTGTGTTAAAGAAATACAGCAACTCTAATACAACTCATTCTACATATTTTGCTGTTTACATTTTGCATAGGTGAAAAATAGGCTTAGTTGTGGAAATAATCAAATTTGGATGAGCATTTAAACTCAAATATATTGTAATTGCTTTGTTTCAGTATGTAGATGTACAGAATTTAAGAAAAAATAAAGTGGTTTTAGGACGGATTCAACACTCAATATGAATTAAAAAGAACTTTAAAAATCACGATTTTGAGACAAGATGGATGCCATATATCATTTTGAAGTGGGTCATCTAATCTTTTCATATCATGGTCACGTGATCGCTTCATATAAGAGGTGTTATTATTTTAATTTTTATTTAAAAAACTACTGAATATATTTCGCTGATTTTTTTTTTATATATTTTATGAAACAATTTGAATATTACCTAAACTTTTCGAAACAATTTGTGAATTTTAAATCCGCTTAAAAACTGTTTGAAAAATTAGGTCCCATAGGGCTCAATGTATTTCATTTTTTCAACCAAAACTAATTGAGTTCAATCTACTTTGAGTTCAAACTAATTGGTTCAATCCAAAACTAATTGAGTGATATTATTCATTTATATTCCCATAGGTCCTACAGACCGTCTGAACAACATATTAAAATTTCATTATGATTAAGTCATTTTTACGGCAGTTATCGTGCTAACGGACAGACAGAATGAACAAAGTCATAAACACTTTTCAACTTTGTTGTAAAGTGTTAAAAAAACCCACATGAGAGTGGTGTAGAAAATGTATTTTTAACGACATAATTGCATACTAGTCTCTCGTAGCTTTCTTCAAGCAGTGCAGACAATCCATTTCCACTCCTCCCCTCCCCCCGTTTTTTGAAAACTAGAGATAGCAGAGAAAGTATTGTTTTCACTAAAATTCTCGATTTCGAAATTTTGATGCCAATATATATTTTAGGACCACATGGACACGTTTTGACTACTTTGGAGTGATGTTCGCTCGTTTGTGTGTCCGGTGTTTGTATTTTGTCGATCTCTTGTGTACACCATTGCAAGAGATCAAATATTGCTTTCACGAAACTTTTTAACCCGCTTTGATATCTAGAAATCTAGAATTAGATTAAACTTTTTGAAATTCGAGCTAAAACATTGAAATATATTATTCGAAATGTTATGTTTTCTTAACATGGTACTATAGAACAAATTTGACATAATTATGCATAAAAGAGGTCATTTATGGCTCAATGATTATGAAGCTTAACAATTTCAATCATTGTAGTGATAACTAGCCGCTATACTCTCTTTGCGTTTGTGACACCATTAGCCTCCCTTGGGGGGGGGGGGGAGTAAGTTAGCCCCCGAAGGGGTACATTATCAAATTTGACAAGTTTTTTCAAGCCCTTTGAAATGAAGGGTTGCATATTAAAATTGCGATTATTTGGAACAATACAGATTTTTCAAATTTTTTCTTATAAAAAATTTGCAAAGAAAATGCTGCTTAAAAATGGATTTTCGTATGAGAAAGTTGAGTTGAACCACTCTCCATTCACTTAAGTTCGTATTTGTGATCATGTCCAAATTTTGAAAAAGAAAATAGCTACCTTTGTCCCATCTGGATTTTGACTGATGTCCTGTATTGTTATTGGTCTGTTTGAGGCCCAGGCTTCTCAGTTGACCCCTACGGTTCTGATATGAGTTGTTTTGCGTAATTGTGTATATAAGAGTAATTGCGTATTTCATAAAATGTTGACTGTTTCTGTTTAGGTAGCTGCCTGCTTCTGTTTGACTGAGATACTGTTGGTGATGCTCATGAAAACTGGGACATTCAAGGCTTCGTGTAGCTGATGTTTGCTGAAGAGAATCAAATGGGACATTCAAGGCTTTTTGTAGCTGATGTTTGCTAAAGGAAATTGACTGGGATATTCAAGGATTTGAGGCTGATGTTTGCTGAAGATAATCAACTGGGATATTCAAGGCTTCGTGTAGTTGATGTTTGTTGAAGAGAATATAAACTTGTAGGTAAGTAAAATTTTTATAAAATTAAGTTAAGGGGGATCGTTACACGAAATCTTATTTTTTAAAAATCACTATGCAGATTAAAATTAGTCTTGTTATTTACAAGTTACCCTGTTGTTAGGCATGTTATAGAAATAAAAAGACATATATTTTCTAAATTTGTGAAATTTAAAAAAAATTAACAAGAAATTACCTTTTTAATTGTATGTTTATAAAATGTTAAAACTTCAAAATTAATTGTGATACAAATTTACTTTTTATCTTTTATGTATCATTATATTTTGGGCCATAAATATATGCATTCCTCTTTTTACTTTCCCTGCAATACATGGTAATATATAGGGAAAGTATTTGAATCATACGGAAAATCGCAACGACATTTTGGGACCTCTAGAATAATAAAAAAAACCTATTTTTAGTGTGTCTGTCTGTGCAATGTGTGTATCCACTCTAACTCAAAAACTAATGAATCAAATTTCATAAAATTCGGTAGGTAAGTCACTTGTGTGTGATCCTGGTGCTGATTAGTTTTGAGCTCGATTCGGGATAAATTAACCCGTCTTTTTTTTTGCGAACAAAAATTGCTTGTATTCACTGTAGTTGAAAAACTAATAGATTCAATTTTACAAAATTTGGTAGATAAGTCACTTGTGGATTGCCTAGTGCTGATTATATTTCAGTACGATTCGAAAAAAAAAATAACCTGCTATTTTTTGAGAAATGGGCCGCAAAAATCTAACATAAAAACTACGTATTCTCAAATATTTAACTGTTCGTTTTATACGTAATTTTTAGCGATGAAAAGAATAAGACCAACGCCATTACACTAGAACTAGCCGCTCTCGAGATATTTTAGTTTTTTCGCATTTTCGCTACGCCACCATTGAAAATAAGTCCAGTTGCCGAATGAGAACGAAAATTGAATTAAAAGTGCCAATTCAGCGTCATTTTAAATAATTATGGGTGTTATTTTGTGCCATTAAACTCAATTTAATGAGTTATTGAAGAATTAAGGAGAACGTGAATATGAGTCTGCAGCGAAAGTCATGTGCTGCCCACATCAGATTTTTAATATCGTTCCAAAATATGTACACTAAATTCATATTTTATAAAAATGGTGTAGAGTTTTGATTGCCAGGTCTAAGAAGTTATAATTAAAATGAAAGGATGCGCCTTCATGTTCGAATAATGAAAAACCGTAGAATAAGTAAAATTATATTATAAATTAATACAGACGTTAAATTTAAAACCAGTATTTTAATTTTCAGAGGTTTTGGAGCACAATGCGTCCATCACCAGAAGGTAGTAAGTACCTTATACATTGCCATTAGTTATATCCAGCCCCACTGACAGAATTTTTCTAGTCCTTATACTGAAAATGTGAGCCCCTTTCTATCCCTATTTCACAATTTGATATTCTTTATTTGTATCTCAAATTGTTTCTATGATCAGGGCCCCTATTCAAGACATCCTTCCCCTTCTTTTCCCTTTCGGGTCCCTATGCAGCAAATGCACGAGTCGTCCTCTTACTGTCCCTAATTTATAGGTTATTTAGCTGCTGTTATAAATTGTTTATGCAGCCCGAGTCCCCAAACCTCCTATGCAATGCTCCTTTTGCTGTCGGCGGCCCTGTTTAGATCACGGAGTTAGAGAGGAGAGTCCTATTGATGAAAAGCTTGAAAACGCCATAATGTTTGTAGGTGTCGCTAGTGTTAATAAAGTCCTATCTATTCTCATTTGACATTATAAGGTGTAGTGTTTAATAAATTTATTTAAAATTAAAGATCCTTAATTATGAGCAGAAATAAGTACTTTTCCTTTTTATAGAACAGGGTACAGGATATAGACAAAAAATTGTAAGATAAAATAAATTTTAATACTTAGGAATTATTTGAGTTCTAAACTGCACTGATAATTTTTTTTTGCAAATTTAATAGTTTAAATAAATATTTATTAAATATGAGCCTCTTGCCATAGAATACGTACAATGCAGTGGGATTCATATTACTCAAGCGCCACCTGAATTATTGCGTCAAACGATTTCAGCTGTTTTCCCCAAACATAAAGTTTACACCTTTCTCTTTACCTCCATGAGTTAGTTACATGTTCAATATTTATCAAATATCGCTCTCGAAGTTGCGATTATAGCATGAGAAAATTTCACACTAAAACGCGCGCATTGCATAAATGAATAGGATAGAAAGTTAATCGAAAGTTGTTGACGTAGAAGCTGCTAACGTAAATATAAATGTGAAAATTGAAATAATGAAAATTAAAATAATTTATAATTTTAGGTATATTGAAAGTGATTTGACCTCTGAAATCCAGAAATAACAGCCAAGCTGTAAGTTTTCAACTTAGCTTGGTTGCTGTTACTGGATTTCAGAGGTCGAATCATTTCCAATCTACCTAAAATTATAAATTTGGCTTTCATTATTTCAATTTCGAAAGTTTTTTTAAGTTATACACGTTTTTATGCATTTTATAATGCAAGTTTCACGTCAACTTTTAATTGGTTGCTCATTTCTGTTATGTACGTGTTATTATGTTAATTTCTCATGTTATAACTGCAACTGTGGAAACGATTATATTTTTCATCTATGTTGTAATCTAAAATTGAAGATTTGAGTTAGCGTTAAGAAAGCTACTTACGTTCGGAACTCGCTTTGCTTCAATAAATGGTTTTTGCATTCAATAGATTTTTTAATTCATTTCCAATGTTCTTAGTAGCTAAATCTGATGTTTGTATGATTATCGTTTCTACGACGATAATGAGAATATTGAAGAAAAAAATGTTTTTTTTTTATTGAGTGCAATGAAATACCCCACTGTTTAGAGTGAGAATTTTTCCTCTATTTATTTCGAAATGCTTGCTGTAAATTTGTACAATTGCTTTTATCATCCTTACAGGATCTGAATACAATATCTTTCTTTTCGCGAGGCCAAGAACTTTTACTAGAATTGACATCTGTTCTCAGAGAAGATGTTGCTGAAATAGAAATGCAATACCTGTTTGCTCTCAACATTCTGGACTGAAATTTCCCACTTAGGACAATAGTAGCTTTCTTGCAAATCAAGAGAGGTGAAGATTTTTCTAGTACATCATTTGTAATGTGTTTGTTATCCAACAATAAAAATGGTCAAATGCATATATGTATGTATCCTTCCTGAATGAAGCTACATGCGCGGCAGGGGTAGAGACTAAGTCCACGCGCATGTCCACCTAGTCTGGTGCATGACATGCACCAGACTATGTGGACATGCGCGTGGACTTAGTTTCTACCCCTGCCGCGCATGTAGCTCCTTAAGCCTTGTTTCCTATTCAATCTATAATCAAGAGAGAAAACATTGAAACATATATATAATGCTTTTTATTAAAGTATACATAGCTTTACAACAAAAGATCGTTCTATTGACACAGGAATGTTTTTTTTTTTATTCTTCTTTCCAAGTTCTAGTAAATTAAGAGAAGAAACATAACTGGAGAGGACTAAATTTTCTGAAACGGTAAAGTAGATGTTAAAAATGCAAGCATTTAAAATCAAAATATTTAAATGAAAAATGACTTAAACTTTTATTTTTCTAGAAATCGAATTTGGCAGTTGGAGAAGGGATACGAATTGAAACATAGAAAGATTTGGATTTAAAACTGCAAAAAGAAAGCTTAAATTTTATTAGGAAAAAGATTCGTTGTCTAACTAGACAACTAAAACCACCGTCAAGATAATATTTAAAAATAGCAACACGTCCAAAAATAGAAATTTTACAAAATTAAAAATATTTCAAAGATAATTTATAATTATAAAAAGCCCGATACAAATATACTTTTAGCCGTTTGTCATTCATGAGAGGCATACGGCGAAAACACAATGGAATTATAAGAAACTCGAAAGTTAATATTTACATAATACCAAATGCCATTTTGTCCCAAGAAAATCCAAATTTTAAGAGGGACAAACGTAGATGGATTTTACAAATGATAAATCGACAACCGTGCAGTGCAGTGCAGGTAGAAGGAAATGATTATTTTTTTAATATTATATTATGGATTTAAGTACGTAGATAATGGTTTAACTTTCATGAAATCAAATATAAGATGCCAAGTAAAATTGAGTTTTTTTGTATAGGGTCAAAAATTGCAAATAAAATTCCGATAAAGATAAACAACAAGGGTTCCTTAAAGTAAAATATTTTTAGGGATTTACTGCGCATTAAAAAAATAAAGGAGCGTATCAAAATAAAGGAGCACATTGCTCATTCAAAACAATTTGGTATAAAACAGTGGAATTTTTTTTTCATTTTTAATATAGCGGGCATGTTCGGTTAATCTAATACTAGAAGAACGTTTAGTCCTACCAATATAAAATTTATAAACATTGTCAGGAGAAATAGGTGAGGCAACATACACCCCAGCCAGACTTAAAAGATTGGGTTTAAATTGATCAGCCCGAATACGGCGTAATATATAAACAGCGGCAGAATGAGCAGTTTTAAAAACTTCTACGACAGAAATGAACAGGAGAGTGAAACATTTTAGGATTAAATGGGAGACTAATTTTATATGGTAAATCAGTGATGAAGGTGGTGATAGGGCGAATTGTGATAAATCAATTTTGAACGAACATCGGAATAAATTTTGTAGATGAAATTATAGGTATCTATATTTGTCTTTCAAAATGTGAATATCTATAACTTTATCCACAAAATTTCTTCTGATATTTCTTCAAAAGTTATTTATCTCAATTCTTTTCTCACTACCTTCATCACTGATTTACCATATAAAACTAGTATTCCATTTAATCCTAAAATGTTTAAACCTGCTCATTCTGCTGTTGTTTATTTGTTAAGTCGTGATCAATTTAAACCCAAACTTTTAAGTGTGGCTCGGGTTGTATGTTGTCTCACATATTTCTCCTGATAATGTTTATAAATTTTATATTGGTAGAACTGAATGTTCTGTTAGTATTAGATTAACCATGATTAACATGCCCGCGATAATAAAAATGAAATATTTTCAGCTGATTTATTATACCAAACTGTTCTCAATGAGCAATGTGTTCCTTTATTTAGTAAGACGTTCATTTTAATGAGCAGTAATAACCTTAAAAATATTTTACTTTAAAATCCTTGTTTGACTATCTTTATCGGGACTTTATTTACAATTTTGACCCTGTACAAAAACTTAAGTTTTGACTGGCTTCTTATCCTAGATTCCATGAAAGTTAAACCGTTATCTACGTACTTAAAATACTTAAATATAATATTAAAAAATCTCGTTATTTCCGTTTTACCTGGACTGCACGGTTTTTAATTTCTTATCTATTGTAAGTCAATCTATGTTTATCCTTCTCAAAATTTAAATTTCCTTCTGGCCGAATGGCATTTGGTATTATGCAATTATTAAGTGATGAGTTTTTATATGCCTCTCGATATTCACATTTTTAACGGTGCTAAACTGATATTACATCATGTATTTCATTATCCTATAATATATAAATAAACTTTCTTTTAAAGAAAAGTGGTTACTATGTGTAAGTTCAAAATAATTTTATTAAATGGAATTTTAATCTATTACTGCCATTTAAATACTCGTATACCTTAAGCCACAAAATAAAACAATTTAAATCAGCATAATTTAAAAACTGCAAATTTCATGTCATAAGAAATAAAGGGGAACATATTATTCTTAAGTTATCAAATTTTTCAATCAAATCATTTTTTCACATGGAGCAATTTTGAGCTTTATCTTTCCAACGGTACAAAGTTTATAGGTTTTAGAACATATTAGAAGCCTCTGAATGGCAATAAATTTTTCGTACGCAATATACAAGATTATACCGAATTTTGAAAATTATCTAAGTGTTTAGATTTCCTCTTATAAAACTGAAATAAATTACTTTATGAAGGGAATTTAGCACGTGGAGCGATGTTGAGATGTTTTTCCAACGATAACAACTGTGTTTGTTTTAGAAATTACTAAATGCCTCCGATTAGCCATCGAAATTTTAGATGCACAATATGCACGGAAACGGGATTTTGAAAATTATCCAAGTATTCAGATTTCCTTTAAATAAATGTTTGAAGATTTTCCAAATCAAAAGATTTGCAGCGAAATAAATTTTTTTTTATGAAGGAAATTTTTCACGTGGAGCAATTTTGAGCTAAATATCTTTCAAACGATACAAAATTTATAGTCTTTAGAAAGGTTAGGTTTATCTTAACTTTTTATATTTTGCACTTGGGACACTACAATTTATTTAATTTGATGACGTTCGATCATTTTACTGTAGATAATAGACCAAAAAGAACTTTTCTTACAAATTTATTAGGGTGCTTAATGATTTTCTTTGAGACCCTGTATAAAGAACTGAGTTATTGTGATTGCATTTGGTGTCGCATCTTCAACTGCAAATTGAAACAAACTTTTTGACTTTCAAAGAGACAAGCTATTTTTGTCATAATTCTCGCATAAAACCAAAATTGTTGGAAAAGAAAGTTCTGTCGCACCTTCTCAAGAAAAATGACACAGATCTAAAATACACAACGGTGACTTTTTTGGTTCTAGAAGCACTATTTTTAAAGTTGATCTTGTGACACGAATCAACGTCATATGGGTGGTATTTCAATGCTACTTACTAAACGTTACCTTGTCGAAGAGATTTATTTTATACAACGTCGACAATTAATCTCGAAACCAAAATTTTGAAGTATCATTTTTCTTGAGACGGTGAGTAAAAGCATCAACTTATTTCATTCTACTGGAATCATAAAAAACTTTAGCTTATAAACCATGGAGATAAAGGATAAGGGGCAAAACTTTGTTTTGAAAACATTAAAACCATTTCAGACCACCATTCAGGTGACGCTGGTTTAAAATTAAGCCCAACCGAACCGTATTTCAATGGGAAAAAGGCTAGTATGAATAAGAAAATATGTATTTAAACTGTTAATTTAGCAGAAATAAATAGCCAGTGCAACACAAATTATACCTCAAATAAGAATGTTTCTTATATTCAAATTTATATTTTTCTCCCTATGTTTTGTACACGGTTCTGCAACTAGAACAAAAATACTTATAATTAAGTTGGCGAACTTTCATTTAAAAATTATCATAAACACATATACTAAGCACGACGTTTTTCTAATGTGTTAAATGTTACAACATTAGCAACACCTAGATATAATTCTTAAAAAATCATTATGGTATCATATTAAAGAAAAACAACATAGGTTTAAAAAGTCATTTAATAAAATCACCTTCCTTGACGTACATCACCATGTCCATCAGTGGCGAAGTGAAAATTCGCCATTGAGTGGCGAATTTCATTTAGCCATAGATGAAGGGCATGGTGATGCCCGAAAGAGCTTTGGCTTTGTGTACGTTACTTATGTACGTCGTGTTAACTTATGTACGTCGAGGAAGGTGGTTTTATTAAATGCTTTTTTAAACCTATGTTGGTTATCTTTAATTTAATAGTTTATTAAAGTTGACGTGTATCCCTTCTATTTATTATGGTATTTTTAAATCATACGAGTTTTTTTTTTATCCATAGGAAATTTATCTCCTTTTCCTTAACTCCATGCTATAAACTCAACTAAGTTGATTTGATACAAGACATTGTCATACCTGTGAATTTCTGTCCTCATTAAAAAAAAAAAAAAACTTCCAAGAAGTCTCGCTAGTCCATTCCGCATAATAGTCAAACAAACTGGTTCCAGCCAGATTCGCAAAGTCATCGGTGCGTCAGAAACTTACAGGTTAAGGTCTCCGATCTTTATCTAAACAGAAGCAAACAGGAATTAATTTAAAATAATTGGCTTAGACTGATTGCTGTCTAAAAAAATCAGAAATTTAAATAACTTGTTAGTAACAATAAGAGAAAAATGTAAAAGCATCAACTGATTTCGGAGGCTAGACAGCTTCTTCCGCCAGGAAGAAGCATGAGATACCAACTCACGTTTTCGACGTGTCTACACATTTCAAGCACTCTAGAACTCGTAAAAACTATTTCTTAAGTAACTTGTGGTTTTGTCAAGTCAAGTCGGAGTGCAATTCTGGAGCGCCTGGTCAACTATGACCGTATCTCCGAGCTGTATGTGTACCATCATGTTCTCTGTAATTACTTGAATTGCTCCAAAGAATTGGGGGCTGTACACGACGAATACTCCGAGGAGTATAGAAATGTTACTAGGTGGGAAGTGATTTATTTTAATATATATATATATATATATATATATATATATATATATATATATATATATATATATATATATATATATATATATATATATAAATATATATATATATATATATATATATATATATGACTTAGTTGAGGTAAGTATTATGACATTGCCATGATGTTCTCCGTTTTCTAAGGTGTTCAAAATATTTTGAATGGACAAAAAGTCCTGGTTCCTCTTGAGCCCGGGATTGAGCGTCCACAATTTTCGGAGATTTTTCAGTTCTGCTATTCAATTTATCAAGTGTAGAGATGAGTTGTTTAGTTAAAGTTTCAAAGTGCTTTTAAATTTTTAAGTGCTCATAGAGATATTATATTGTGGACGCTCTGGGTCTCTTCCGAAACTTCCACTGATGGGGGTAGTAATCCGGTAAGTTGCAGATTTCTTCATTGGGTATTTTATTTAAATTTTGAAACATTTTAATTGCTAATTTTGAGATGTGTTTGCTAATATTTGTTACTCCGAAGTCGCTGTGGATGATATCGTTCCTGAGGAACCTAGGGGCTTTCCTGATTGCCCGGAGTGTCTTGTTTTGAGCTGTTTGGAGTTTCTTGATGTGGTTTTCCCCTGCGAATCCCCAAATAGCAGAGCCGTACAAGAGGTGGTTTTGTATCTGTTGGTGCAATATATATCAATACTACCTCAAACATTTATTAATTAAATTATACAAATTTTTTTTTGGTAGATAAGTTCTTGTAGATTACTCTGCGTTGATTAGATTTTGGTAAGATTCAGAAAAAAGAATCTGCCTTTCTTTGCAAAAAATCATCAACATCTAAAATAAGATTACATATGTTCAAATGTATCGATTAAATGTTTGCTTCATATGTAATTTTTGACAAGGAAAAGAATTAGACCAACCCCATAACTCTATAGGACAAACTGTTCTAGAAATATTGTAGATTTTACGTATTTTTGCCACGTCGTCTTTGAAAACGAAAATTAAATTACAACTGCAAATTCACAGTTGAGTTTGAACTACGTACTATGCCTTTAGAGGCATTTAATTATTCCGACGGATTTAATTCCGACGGATCTACACTTTTGGGGACCTATTTTTAGTGACTATTTTTAGTGACTATTAGTAAACTATTTTTAGTGGGACGTCTGTGTGTGTCTGTCTGTGCAATGTCTGTATCCACTCTAACTCAAAACTAATTGACCAAATTTCATAAAATTTTATTTGTATGTCACTCGTGGGTGACTCTGATGCTGATTAGATTTTGGTACAATTCTAGATGAAAGAACATGACTTTTCCTGCGAAATTGTCCGCAAAATCGCATATATCCATCCTAGCTAGAAAACTAATTGATCAAATTTCACAAAAATTGGTAGATATGACACTTAGGGCTGATTAGATTTTGGTACGATGCGGGAAAATGATCTTGGTTTTTTTGCAAAATGACCCAAATCCTAAACTAAACTCCTGACTAAATTCTTGATGTACAATAAGCAAGAATACATGATTATTTAATAGGTGGAGCAATTTTGTCTTTTTTTTTGTGGAGATGTCTTTCCAATGATACCAACTGTATATTTGTTTTAGAAAATATTAAATGTATGATTACCGATCGAAATTTTGGATGCGCAATATGCGCGAAAACGCGGGATTTTGAAAATTAGCTAAGTGTTTAGATTACCTCTTGTAAAACCGAAAAAAATTATTTAATGAAGGAAATTTAACACACGCAGCAATTTTGAGATGAATATCTTTCCAACGATACCAATTATATTTGATTTAGAAAATATTAAATGCCTCCGATTATCGATTGAAATTTTAGATGCACAATATGTACGGAAACGGGATTTTGAAAATTATCCAAGTATTTAAGATTTCATTTAAATAAATGTTTAAATAAATATTTTCCAAATCAAAAGATTTACGCCGAAAATTTTTTTTTTAATGGATAAAATTTTTCACGTGGAGCAATTTTGAGCTTTATCTTTCCAATGGTACAAAATTTATAGGTTTTAGAACATATTAGAAGCCTCTGAATGGCAATAAAAATTTTTCGTACACAATATGCAAGATTATACGAAATTTTGAAAATTAGCTAAGTATTTAGATTTCCTCTTCTACGAGTAAAACTGAAATAAATTATTTTATGAAGGAAATTTAACATGTGGAGCGATGTTCAGATGTTTTTCCGACGTTAAAAACTGTGTTTGATTTAGAAATTACTAAATGCCTCCGATTAGCCATCGAAATTTTAGATGCACAATATGCACGGAAACGGGGTTTTGAAGATTATCCAAGTATTCAGATTTCCTTTAAATAAATGAAGATTTTCTAAATCAAAAGATTTACACCGAAATAATTTTTTTTTTACGGAGGAAATTTTTTACGTTGAACAATTTTGAGCTAAATATCTTTCAAACGATACAAAATTTATAGTCTTTAGAAAGGTTAGGTTTATCTTAACTTTTTATATTTTGCACTTGGACGCTACAATTTATTTAATGATGTACGATCATTTTACTGTAGATAATAGACCAAAAAGAACTTTTCTTACAAATTTATTAGGGTGCTTAATGATTTTACTTGAGACCCTGTATAAAGAACTGAGTTATTGTGATTGCATTTGGTATCGCATCTTCAACTGCAAATTGAAACAAACCTTTTGACTTTCAAAGAGACAAGATATTTTTGTTATAATTCTCTCATAAAACCAAAATTGTTGGAAAAGAAAGTTCTGTCGCACCTTCAAGAAAAATGACACAGATCTAAAATACACATCGATGACTTTTTTGGTTCTAAAAGCACCATTTTTAGAGTTGATCTTGTGACACGAATCAACTTCATATGGATGGTATTTGAATGCTACTTATTAAACGTTACCTTGCCGAAGAGTGGCTTATTTTATACAACGTCGACAATTAATCTCGAAACCAAAATTTTGACATACCATTTTTCTTGAGACGGTGAGTAAAAGCATCAACTTATTTCATTCTATTGGAATCATAAAATATTTTAGCTTATAAACCATGGAGATAAAGGAAAAGGGGTAAAACTTTGTTTTGAAAGCATCAAAACCATTTAAGACAACCATTCAGGTGGCGCTGGTTTAAAATTAAGCCCAACCGAACCGTATTTCAATGGTAAATAGGCTAGTATGAATAAGAAAATATGTATTTAAACTGTTAATTTATCAGAAATAAATAGCCAGTGCAATACAAATTTTACCTCAAATAAGAATGTTTCTTATATTCAAATTTATATTTCTCTCCCTATGTTTTGTACACTGTTCTGCAACTTGAACAAAAATACTTATAATTAAATTAGGGAACTTTCATTTAACAATTACCAAAAACACATATACTAAGCACGACGTTTTCCTGACGTGTTAGACGAGAATACACAGGACGTTACAAAACTAGTGACACCTAGATATAATTCTTAACGTATGGTATACTATTAAAGACAAACAACATAGGTTTAAAAAGTCATTTAATAAAACCACCCTCCTTGACGTACATCACCATGTCCTTGATCAGTAGCGAAATGAAAATTCGCCACTGAGAGGCGAATTTCATTTAGCCACAGATAAGGGCATGGTGATGCCCGAAAGCGCTTTTGCTTTGTAAACTTATGTATTTCGAGGAAGGTGGTTTTATTAAATACTTTTTTAAACCTATGTTGTTTGTTTTTAATAGTTTATTAAAGTTGACTTGTATCCATTCTATTTATTATGGTATTTTTAAATCATACGAGTTTTTCTTTTATCCATAGGAAATTTATCTCCTTTTCCTTAAACTCCATGTTATAAACTCAACTAAGTTGATTTGATACAAGACATTGTCATACCTGCGAATTTCTGTCCTCATTAAAAAAAAAACCCCAAGAAGCCTCGATAGTCCATTCCGCATAATAGTCGAACAAACTAATTCAGGCAGATCTGCAAAGTCATCGGCGCCTCAGAATCTTACAGGTTGAGATCTCCGATCTTTATCTATAAACAGAAGCAAGCAGGATTAATTTAAAATATTTGGTTTAGACTGACTGCTGTCTAAGAAAATCAGAAATTTAAATAACTTATTAGTAACAATAAGAGAAAAAATGTAAAAGCATCAACTGATTTCGGAAGCTAGACAGATTTTTCCGTCAGGACATATCATGAGAAACTCTGCTCCATCGAAATGAGATATAGTCGAAGCTTAACTAGGACTCGTACAGACATGATTGATAAGATATTTGATCGGAATAGCTTACGATTTTTCCTACAGACACATATTCCATTTTCAGTTTTTATTTTCTTTACATGGTAACGTATAGTGAAACCATTGTAATCGTGTCGAAAATCGCAACTCAAGTTTTCGACGTGTTTCGAGCACGCTACGACCAGTAACGTTGTTTTTGTATCTGTTGGTGCAATATATGCATCAACTCTAACTCACACATTTATTAATCAAATTAAACAAATTTTTTTTTGATAGATCAAGTTCTCGTGGATTATTCTGCGTTGATTAGATTTTGGTACGATTCAGAAAAAAAGAATCCGTCTTTCTTCGCAAAAAATCATCAACATCTAAAATAAGACTACATATGTTCAAATGTATCAATTAAATATTTGCTTTGTATGTAATTTTTGACAAGGAAAAGAATAAGACTAACCCCATAACTCTATAGGACAAACCGTTCTAGAAATACAGATTTTAAGTATTTTTGCCACGTCGTCTTTGAAAATACATCCTGACGCCAAATGAAAACGAAAATTAAATTACAACTGCAAATTCGCAGTTGAGTTTGAACTCGATATGTATATAAAGTGTTTTAAAATGTATATAAATGCAAATAAGTCAAACGAGGCAAAATGGCGCCATAAATCATAATATGTTACTCATTTTTTAAAAAGTATTTGAAATCTTTATGAGCAAAAGATAATGAAAAAATACTTTTTTATAATGATTATGATATAAATAAACTTAAGAATATGAAACGTGATGAGAAAGATGAATGAAAACTCGCACTTCGGATATTTATTATTTCTTCTAAATCAGAATTTTGGCGCGATAATGCAAAGTACTGTAGAATGTAATTTTAACGTGAATAACATCTATTGTCGGGGTATACGGTTCAAAATCGAAGCGTTACGAAAAATGTAAATACTCTGGTTGCTTATATCTCCTATATATATATATATATACTATATATATATATACTATATATATATATATTCGTGTGTGCTTTTTCGGAATTAGAGTGCCATTTATCAATATACAAAAATAATTTCAATGTTTTAATATTTTGAGTTATTTTGTCGACAAAAAAAGTTTTTGCCTGAGCGAGTGTTTGCTAATTTTCACTCGAAATATCTTTTACATCATAAACGATAGCTATAAACAATAAGTAATAAAAATGCTCATTTCGAAATTCAGTTCTAGATCAATTAATTTAAAAATATGGGATATTTGCTTTTTTACAAATCTCTTGGTTTTTGAGCAATCTTCTTATGAAGTTAGATGTGTATTGAAAAATTTTCTTTTCTAAAAATTGGAATGTTTATATCTCGAAAACTAAAAGTGCTAATCATAAATAATAATGTAGAAATTTGTAGCTACAAGTATATATAATAGAAAATTCTGATTGAGTTATTAGTTTTGAAATGGAGTGGTTATAAAATCTTGTACAATCTTCTACGCACTGTCAAACTTGCATAGATTTGATATTCACTTGTAACTTAAATAAGATTAAGTACTTAATTAAGCACTTAAATAAGATTAAGCACTTAATTAAGCACTTAAATAAGATTAAGTACTTAATTAAGCACTTAAATAAGATTAAGTAGTTTTTACAAGCGTGCTTTAGTTAATTAGGCACACATTATATTTTGTAAAAGAAACAAATATGACTGAAAATAATGAATAAACTTATTGAAGTTCATCGGAGTTTCATTTTACAAGACGTTATTCGGGATTGAAGTCACCGCCGATTTTTCTTCCGAAACTTTTAAATGGATAACGTATCTAACTGTACCACTGAAATTTGACAGAACCTATCATAATGCAGTTTTCTAAACTAATTGTTTCTAATGCGAGATTTTCTATTGTTATTTTGTCATTCATTTTTTTCTGGAGAAATAAATTGATTCATGATAGTGGGGTGAACACACAGCCAATGTTAAAAGACAAAAAAATTCTCAAGTAAGCAGCACTACGGCTTCCACCATGATATTGTGATTTTACTTTTAAAGAGTTTAGAACACATCATATATATCCATGTAATAAAACTCCATTGATCGACATTGAACTGCTAACCGCTTAAATATGTCTACCGTGAACGAAATACCTCTAGAAAGAATCGAGTGATTGGAATGAAATCTGCATCTACTATTGGAAAATACAAACCATCATTTTTGTGAATTTTTAAATATCTTTTCATAGTGTTTTAGACAAAAGAGTTTGCGTCCATGATCTACCAGTCAAAGTGCACGTTTATGATCGAGCAGTCAAAGTGCACGTTTATGATCGAGAAGTCAAAGTGCACGTTTATGATCGAGCAGTTAAAGTGCACGTTTATGATCGAGAAGTCAAAGTGCACGTTTATGATCGAGCAGTTAAAGTGCACGTTTATGATCGAGAAGTCAAAGTGCACGTTTATGATCGAGCAGTCAAAGTGCACGTTTATGATCGAGAAGTCAAAGTGCACGTTTATGATCGAGCAGTTAAAGTGCAGGTTTATGATCGAGAAGTCAAAGTGCACGTTTATGATCGAGCAGTTAAAGTGCACGTTTATGATCGAGAAGTCAAAGTGCACGTTTATGATCGAGCAGTCAAAGTGCACGTTTATGATCGAGAAGTCAAAGTGCACGTTTATGATCGAGCAGTTAAAGTGCACGTTTATGATCGAGAAGTCAAAGTGCACGTTTATGATCGAGCAGTTAAAGTGCACGTTTATGATCGAGAAGTCAAAGTGCACGTTTATGATCGAGCAGTCAAAGTGCACGTTTATGATCGAGAAGTCAAAGTGCACGTTTATGATCGAGCAGTTAAAGTGCACGTTTATGATCGAGAAGTCAAAGTGCACGTTTATGATCGAGCAGTTAAAGTGCACGTTTATGATCGAGAAGTCAAAGTGCACGTTTATGATCGAGCAGTCAAAGTGCACGTTTATGATCGAGAAGTCAAAGTGCACGTTTATGATCGAGCAGTTAAAGTGCACGTTTATGATCGAGCAGTCAAAGTGCACGTTTATGATCGAGAAGTCAAAGTGCACGTTTATGATCGAGCAGTTAAAGTGCACGTTTATGATCGAGCAGTTAAAGTGCACGTTTATGATCGAGAAGTCAAAGTGCACGTTTATGATCGAGAAGTCAAAGTGCACGTTTATGATCGAGCAGTCAAAGTGCACGTTTATGATCGAGAAGTCAAAGTGCACGTTTATGATCGAGCAGTTAAAGTGCACGTTTATGATCGAGCAGTCAAAGTGCACGTTTATGATCGAGAAGTCAAAGTGCACGTTTATGATCGAGCAGTTAAAGTGCACGTTTATGATCGAGCAGTTAAAGTGCACGTTTATGATCGAGAAGTCAAAGTGCACGTTTATGATCGAGAAGTCAAAGTGCACGTTTATGATCGAGAAGTCAAAGTGCACGTTTATGATCGAGAAGTCAAAGTGCACGTTTATGATCGAGCAGTTAAAGTGCACGTTTATGATCGAGAAGTCAAAGTGCACGTTTATGATCGAGAAGTCAAAGTGCACGTTTATGATCGAGCAGTCAAAGTGCACGTTTATGATCGAGCAGTCAAAGTGCACGTTTATGATCGAGAAGTCAAAGTGCACGTTTATGATCGAGAAGTCAAAGTGCACGTTTATGATCGAGAAGTCAAAGTGCACGGTGTTAAGTAAAAGATTAAAATACAAATACATACTTAAATTTACCTCATAATTGTAGGATTTGAGATCATAGACATATAGTTTGCGTCACAGTTTCCGTTTTTCAGGTTTGTAAACTTTAAAACGTACCACTAATTTCACCTTATGTAAATTCCTCTGATCAGATTAAATGCATGCTCTGACCGGTTCACAGTTTTGATTACATACACGAATACTTTTTAAACAGGTTTGTTTTAGTTGTGGATAATCAATTACCAGCGCAATCTACATATAATTATTTTACATTCACCATTGTATCAATAGATATTGATAAATTGATTTTCATGAATTATTTACATGTACTGATTCGGCATATAAAGCAAATTCACTGCCGATCACTTATTTAGGTTTAAAAATTTTAAATAATTTGTAGTTCAAATTATACCAAAATCTGTATTTAATGGCCAATGCTTTCTACATTATGATTTAAGCAAATTTAAATGCACTATTACAATGGCATACTAATTTAACTTTCTTCATAATCCTAAAAATATGATAATACTCGTACAATGCATTTTGCTTCAAAGTAAATTACAATTTTTAAACTACATAAACAAACTTCATTGTCACTTAACTTCACAAACTTCATTGTCACTATAGTTTGCGTCACAGTTTCCGTTTTTCAGGTTTGTAAACTTTAAAACGTAGCACTAATTTCACCTTAAGTAAATTCATGTGATCAAACCAAACGCATGCTCTGACCGGTTCACAGTTTTGATTACATCCACGAATACTTTTTAAACAGGTTTGTTTCAGTTGTGGATAATCAATTACCAGCGTAATCTACATATAATTATTTTTTATTCACCCTTGTATCAATCGATATTGATAAATCGTTTTTCATAAATTATTTACATGCACTGATTCGGCATACAAAGCAAATTCACTGCAGACCACTTATTTAGGTTTAAAATTGTCTAATAATTTGTAGCTCAAATTATACCAAAATCTGTATTTAATGGCCAAAGCTTTCTACATTATGATTTAAACAAATTTAAATGCACTACAATGTCATACTAATTTAACTTTCTTCACAATCCTAAAAATATGATAATACAATGCATTTGGCTTCAAAGAAAATTACAATTTTTAAACTACATAAACAAACTTCATTATCACTTGCCTTCATCAATTTTCACTATCTCAAATCTAGCGGCAAAATAGGCGACACAGCTAGTTCCAACAACTTTATAGGAAACAAACTCAGGTGGCTCCGTCAGCAATCGTAAAGTCTAACTAGAATGACTTTCTTTTAACAGCCAGTAAGGGCGCCATCTAGTATAGCAAAAAACAAAAGAATTTAAGATAAAGATATAAGAAAATGAAATTCTGAAAAGTTTATAATCTAAAAGGATCTTTAAAATTACAGGAAATAACAATAACATCAATAATAATAATAACAGTAATAAAATCTGATTTTTTTTTTTTTTTTTTTTTTTTTTTTTTTTTAGAATTTAATGTAAACGTTGCTTTAATAATTCTATATTAGAAAATCGTTGCCAAATTTGTTGAGTGGGCCAAGCGACAGGGATAAAATTATAACCTCTAGAAGTTGCTTAAGTAAGGCAATCTTTATACTACTGGGAAGACGACAGAAGGCGTTTGTAACAATATATTATATATTGTATATTTCGTGTTATTGTCAATGCTTTGTTTCAAAAAATGAATTTTGACGATATATGCTGCATGACGATGTAAATCTCGACATTTAATGTTGATTTAATTTGTGAGTTTGTATTTCAATGTTTTAAATAACCTTTAATGAATGAAGTTTCATATCAGTACATTTTAGGTTCTGGCTTTTTAAAGTCTAAACTGATATTTGATAATACGATAAACATTTTTACTTTCCCTACACTGTATAGCGAAGTATAGGGAAGGTAATGTATAGGGAAGATATAGGAATCGTGTAGAAAATAACTCGAGTTTTCGACGGATCTACACTTTTTGGGAACTATTTTTAGTGACTCCTTTTAGTGACAATTAGTAAATTATTTTTATTGGGACGTCTGTGTGTGTGTGTGTGTGTGTCTGTGCAATGCTTGTATCCACTCTAACTCAAAAACTATAATGAACCAAATTTCATAAAATTTTAGAGGTAAGCCACTTGTGGGTAACACTAGTGTTGATTAGATTTTGATACAATTCTAGATGAAAGAACATGACTGTTCTAGCAAAATTGTCCGCAAAATCGCATATATCCATCCTAGCTAGAAAACTAATTGATCAAATTTCACAAGAATTGGTAGGTATGAAACTTGGGGCTTATCCTGATGCTGATTAGATTTTGGTACGATTTGGGAAAATGATCTTGCTTTTTTACTTTCCTTATATACATAATGTATAAGGAAAGTATTGTGACGGGGGTCGAAAATTCGAATTCGAGTTTTCGACGGGAGAGCACGTTTCATGCATCTCTGATCGCGAATCAAACATTTTTGACGTGATGTCTGAGTGTGTGTGTGTGTGTGTGTGTGTCAGTGAGTCAGTGAGTCTGTGGAGACGATAACTGACGAATGAATGGACCGATTTGAACGGAATTTGGTACAAAAATCACAATCCATAAACACTGGAAGCCTATTGTTTTTATATGCAATCGAATGTTCAGAACCCCCCTAAATTTTCGAGTGAAATTTTTAAAAAAATCGCCAAAAAATCAAAACCGCTAATAAAGTTACGCAAGTAGACATTTTTTATGTAATTTTTCATTAAAAAACAATTGGCATAAATTTTAGAACGCTAACACGAACCGTTCTCGTTCACTTTATTCAAAAAAATTATCAAAAAGTCATATAAAATAAAAAGAAAATATTTCCTATTGAGAAACATGTTCACTTTTCATATGTAATAGGATGCGATATATTTGGCGACATCATTCTCGTGGATCTAGCTCGTTCCATTCATGAAGAAAGATAGTTTAAGTAATACTTTTGTATTTGAACGCCTATAGTCATTTATCTGCTGTAAGAATAACTTATTTCGTTGTCCAGAACGCTTGGCGAGATTTTGGCGACGAATTTGGCGGAATGTCGCCAACTTAGGGACTTTATCAAATGTTGCCAAAGTAACGAAAATCTCGCCAAATGGATAAAAACGACGCTAAATCGATGATAATGACATCTAATTGAAGAAAATTCAATATTTTGGAAAGAATATAAGTATCTACTATAAGAATAACCTTTTTTTTAACTGTAAAAGTAGTAAATTCATTGTATTATATAAGGAAAGTCATGTGTTGCCCACATCAGATTTTTTTTTTACTGTAAAAGTAGTAAATTCATTACATTATATAAGGAAAGTCATGTGTTGTCCACATCAGATTTTTTGCAAAATGACCCAAATCGTCAAATTTACAGTAAAAGACAGCGTATATGCTCAAATACATCAATTAAATGCGTGTTCGACATGTAATTTTTGATGATGTAAAAAAATAAGATCAATCCTATTAAGCTAGGACTTAAAGTGTAAATTCAGTGTAATTTCAAATAATTATAATTTGTGCAATGAAGCTCAATTTAATGAATTATCCAAGAAATGATGAGATAGGAATTCCCGTCTGTAGCGAAAGTCATGTGCTGTCCACATCAGATTTTTGTATTCAACGTAAGTATTCAATGTAATATTTCGTATATGTCGTATTGTTGTAACTATGTAACTGAAAGTTACATGTTTACACTTTGCGAGCGCATGTGCTCTTTCGCAATTGAGACGGAATAAAAGATTACGTGAAGCGAGATTCGGGGCTGGTGAGCGTCGGCAAACAAGAGGCGAAGTCCCAACGGGTGTTCTTTCGTACATTTTATTGGGTAAATTCATTTCTTTAACTGAAGGTCAATTTATTGGGAATGGTATATTTATAAGTACAATATAGTGATAGAACGTATTATTTCGAAAACCATTGAATCCAAAAAAATAAGATTTAGATAAGCAAACTTTTTGAGATCTAACGCTTCTAGAAAGGTATCACTCAGAAAAATCGGAAAAGATATTCGTGTAATAATTATCCCCATGGACGGCTGATGCCAATGAGTTAGTATATCTACTAAAGCTCCTCTACTACCGTATATAGAGGAGCTTTAGTATATACTACCTCGATGGCTGATGCACTGAGATGACGAATGCAAAGCAGAAAGCGACTTTTTTCCATAATAATATTGATTTAGGATTTAGTTAATTAAATTTTAATTAATTACATTTTGCATTGCCAGTAATAGCAAAGATTTCATTGGTTTAGCCGATTTCCAATTTCTCTGTGATTGGTTGCTGGCAAAAACGTCACAACTATGAAAAAAATCTGATGTGGGCAACACATGACTTTCCTTATATAATGTAATGAATTTACTACTTTTACAGTAAAAAACATAGGTTTTTCTTATAGCAGATACTAATATTCTTTCCAAGATATTGAATTTTCGACAATTCGTCGTCATTGTCATTGATTTAACGTCACTTTTATCCATTTGACAAGATTTTCGTTAATTTGGCAACATTTCAAAAAGTCGCCAAGTTGGCGACATTCCGCCAAATTCGTCGCCAAAATCTCGCCAAGTGTTATGGACGAAGAAATAAGTTAATTCTTACAGTAGATAATTGACTATTGGCGTTCAAATACAAAAGTATTACTTAAAGTATCTTTTTCCATGAATGGAACGAGCTAGATCCATGAGAATGATGTCACCCAATTTATCGCATGGTATTACGTATGAAAAGTGAACATGTTTCTCAATAGGAAATATTTTTTTTTTATTTTACATGACTTTTTGATAATTTGTTTGAAAAATGTACAATATCTCTAGAACGGTTCATGTTAGCGTTCTAAAATTTATGTCAATCGTTTTCTAATGAAAAATTACATAAGAAATGTCTATTTGCGTAACTTTATTAGCGGTTTTGATTTTTTAACGATTTTTTCAAAAATTCATTCGAAAATTTAGGAGGTTCTGAACATTCGATTGCGTATAAAAACAATAGGCTTCCAGTGTTTACGGATTGTGATTTTTGTACCAAATTTTGTTCGGATCGGTCCATTCGTTCGTCAGTTATCGTCTCCACAGACTCACTGACACACACACACACACACACACACATACTTTCACACACACATACTTTCGCACACATACTTTCACACACACACACACATACTTTCACACACACACACACATACTTTCACACACACACACAGACATCACTTCAAAAATGTTTGATTCATGATCAGGGATGCTTGAAACGTGCTCTCCCGTCGAAAACTCGAATTCGAATTTTCGACCCCGTCGCAATACTTTCCTTATACATTATGTATATAAGGAAAGTAAAAACAAAACAAAAAACGGTAAACTGCACCGTTAGTTAGTACATTTGGATCTATGTCGACTTAAGCCTTCCATACCTATGCCTGGTAATATGCCCTAAATGTTAATTTTTACAAACGAAGAGAGTGTTTCGTAACTACTGTTGTCATAAATAATTGCGCTTAAAATGCAATTAATTTTTGGCAATACTGTCAGCATTTTTGCTTCTAACATGTTTCGTTCCTCTTCTGGGTAAATTAATTTCTTTAACAGAATGTCAATTTATTATGAATGGCATGTTTGTAAGTATGCTTGTAAGTATGTTTATAAACCCGTTCCGCAGGGTCGGATTTAGCCCGTAGTTTGAGGACCCCCCCTGCATTATATTAACGGAATCAGAATTGGATGGTTTTGTTGACTTCCAAATGTCATTATATAAATTGTGTTAATGTTATTAATATTTCTGTAAAATCGTCTGCTTTTGGAATTATATATCTTCAAGTGTAACGTTCTAAATTTCAGGGAACTAAAACCTGTCGGGCGGACTGTCTCTTCAGTCTCCCGAGAGCTGAAGGTATTCCTCTACCGATCGTCCATCTTTGTTGCTCCGAACACTGGGTGGAGTCGGATGACCTGGTTTGTGAAACTTATTATAGGCTCATTGTTGAGAAACGAATTTTATTTGTTTTAAATAGTACGCGCTACGTTATTTTAAATATTCCTTTTTTTGCACTGATGTCTCAGTGGAATTGATGGGGTAACAACATATTATAAACACTCCCAATACCATTGGGGTGACGGATAACCTTATGCTAATACATTCTGCTGGCAATTAAAGCTCTTAATT
>OX578150.1:121462151-121534651 GCA_951213105.1 Amaurobius ferox | reverse complement strand
GTGCGGCCTTGTACAGTTTTATAGGAAATACCAATGGTTTGCGGGGTTTGAGTGGTTTTGTTTGCTTTTATTTATTGTGTGGTTAAACCTGACATGCGGTATGAATGCCCGGCACAATCCCCCGCCATTTGTTGTTGTTCTGTAGGCAGGGCGTTAACGTTGAATAAAAATAAACATTTATTTACAATTAAATTTACAGCTCTATGTACATCATTGTGATACTTTGCAGAGAGATTCTGCGGCAGGCGGCTAAGTCCTGATATTGGGAACGTTAAGTTCGAGGCAGTCGACGGAGGTTCGACCGTTCAAGTTACGATTTCCGGAGGGAGTCGGCAGCTGCGCCCCCCCCCCCCTTATGAGAAGCCCGGGTCGAATTTCGGCGAGGAGGGGGCCATTCCAGAAACCCCCGCGTGTCCCCATTCGAAACTCAGTTGAGGGGCTGAATGGCCGGGAGGCTTGTCGCCTCGGGCGTGACGTCAGTCGGGATCAAGCAGGAAGGGAGTTGTGGGCGCCTCAGATTCAGCGTGGTGCTGCTATCTCGTGTTGAGAGGTGAGATCTTTGGAGACAGAAGGTTTTTTCCGTGTTCGTATGTCCATTTGTAGCGATTGAGAGTCGCCAGGCCCAAACTCGGGACCTCGTGCTTACAAGACCGATATTATGCGTTTAGAGTAAAAGCTAGCTTCCCCTCCGAACTTATAATTCGGGTGCCCATCTTTGATCCGATGTCCTTGGCAGGAGCAGAGTCGGCTTTCTGCCACAGATTCAATACGATTACAAAACTTTAGAGGGTCTGACCACCCTTTTCTTTAGGGGGTATGGGGGCTATCTCGCTTTTTGTTAAAGACATGAAAAAAATCAATTACAAAGATGTAGAGCGCTGCAAAATTAGTACTAAGCATGTTTGGTGCCCTACAAAAGAAGGAAAGTAAGCCAAAAAACAGTGTATACAATCTAACCCCCCCCCCTCCAAAAAAAAACCGAGCAGTTAAGACAATGCGACGAAATAAATTTGACGTTATTATATACAAAATACAAAATGTTTCCCTTCAGCAACCATGAACACTTGCACACGTGTGGTAAGATATTTCCGCGTATTAGGAGTCAGTCCCCTTAATGTTGTCTTATCGTGTAGCACCGTAGGCGTTTCCTATACGCCTGTATAAAAATATACGATAACCTTAACATTTTTTCAGTTATTTACCCAATCCATGACTTTTCTTGACACCTTGTATAATATCTACCAGAATTTTTTTTATTGGTAAATGATCCCCATCCCATCCCACACTTCCTTTAAATGCGCCCCCCCCCCCCCCCAGGGACACGAATTTCTCCAAGATTTCGAATTTTGGAGAGATTAATTAATCTAGATTAATTTTAATCTAAGTTTTTCATTACGATTAAAATTAATCTGGAATCTAGAAAATCACTAGAATCTAGCCCTTGCAAGGCCAATGACTGCATCCAGATCTCCCTTGGCGTACGTCTTTGTGGGACGGGGTTACCCGGGGAAGGGATGTGATACCAATTCTTTCAAATATAATTTCGATGACTGGGGAAAACGTTTTTGGAAATATAAGATATTAAAGTTATTATCAATGATAATTTTCATGAAACTCACAGAAGTGGTCTTTGATACCGTGAAATCTAATTGAATTAAATTTATTCACGAAAGTAGCATTCAATTTATAATGTATATCGAAGCTTAAGGAAAGCTAATGTATCGGTTGGACAGACCATAACTAATTATAAAAAATAGTTTTTTTGAAAGTTTAAAAATGAATTACGTGCAAACAAATGAATCCTAAACGTTGGGATTGTCAGACGACACTCAACTTTCTTATTCACTCCTTCATATTCACACTCACTCAATTGTAATTCATGCATTATAATTCATTCATTAACATTTATTTATTCATTCATTGTCATTTATACTCATTTATTCGTTCATATTCATTCGTACTCATTTATTCTCATTCATTCATACTTATTTATTCATTATAAATATTTCATTCTCATTCATTCATCATTCATACTCATTCATTAGCATTCATTCATTCATACTCATTTATTCATTCATATTCATTTTGATTAATTCATTTTCATTAATTCATTAATACTCATTCATTCATTGTAAATCATTCATTTATTATGTTTTAGTACACTTATATCTATCAGTATCAGAATGAAAAAATATCTTCTTATGAGCTTTCGTTTCCAAGTTATTCTATGCAAATTTTTCTACAACGATCGTTCAACGTATCTTTCCTACTTATTTAGATTATGCTATCATGTACCGAGAAATTGAAATAGTAGAATTTTCTTCCGTTAGGTGGTGGTAATATAGCCAAATAAATATATCACAAATATCATCTGTTGTTTTAATACGTCAGACGATCATTACTCTCTTTTTACTGTAACTATATACATGGTATAATGTATAAGTATTGCGACGGGGTCCAAGATTCGAATTAGAGATTTCGACAGGGAAGCACTATGTTTCAAGTATTTCTGAACTGGATTCGAACGTTTTCGAGGCGATGTCTACGTGTGTGTTGTGTATTAGTGTGTGTGTGTGTTGATGTGTGTGTGTGTGTGTGTTGGTGTGTGTGTGTGTGTGTTGGTGTGTTAGTGTGTTGGTGTGTTAGTGTGGTGGTGTGTGTGTGTGTGTGTTGGTGTGTGTTGGTGTGTGTTAGTGTGTTGGTGTGTGTGTGTGTTAGTGTGTTGGTGTGTGTGTGTGTTGATGTGTGTGTGTTGGTGTGTGTGTGTTGGTGTGTGTGTGTGTGTGTGTGCGCGCGTTGGTGTGTGAGTTGGTGTGCTTGTGTGCGTTGGTATGTGTGTGTGCGTTGATGTGGGTGTGGGTGTATGCGTTGATGTGGCTGTGTGCGTTGATGTGGGTGTGTGCGTTGGTGTGAGTGTGTGCGTTGGTGTGTGTGTGTGTGCGCGTTGGTGTGTGTGTGCGTTGGTGTGTGTGTGCGTTGGTGTGTGTGTGCGTTGGTGTGTGTGTGCGTTGGTGTGTGTGTGCGTTGGTGTGTGTGTGTGCGTTGGTGTGTGTGTGTGCGTTGGTGTGTGTGTGTGCGTTGGTGTGTGTGTGTGCGTTGGTGTGTGTGTGTGCGTTGGTGTGTGTGTGTGCGCGCGCGTCGGTGTGTGCGTGCGTTGGTGTGTGTGTGCGTTGGTGTGTGTGTGTGTGTTGGTGTGTGGGAGTGTTTTAGAGTGTCAGGGTGTGTTAGCCGTGGGTTAGTCCGTGAGCCTTTATGCGCAATATCTCACGAACAAATAGAGCATTTCGAACGGAATTTCGTACAAATATTATAATCCGTGAATACTGAAAACCTATTGATTTTAATCGAATGTTCGGAAGACCCCCAATTTTCGAATGAAAGTTTTAAAAAGTCATCAAAAATCAGAACCTTAAAAAATATTACTTAAATAATAATTTACTATGTAATTTGTCACTTGAAAACGATTCACATAAATTTTAGAACGGTAGCATGAACCGCTCTTTAGATAATGCATTCGTTTCAAATAAATTTATCAAAAAATTCACATAAGATTAAAAAAAAAGTATTAATATACGATTGTAAAATATGTTCACTTTTTGTATGTAATATTCTGCGATAAATTTGTTATTTTTGTTGATCTAATCCGTTCCATTCACTTTGGGTAATAATTTTGTGTTATGACGCGCAACAATTCGCGGTTTTGTATTTTTATTACCAACAATCCGCAAGTATTCATTTATATATAAGAAATCTTTTCGCTTCTTCTGTGTGTAAGGCTTTTTTCAAAAATTTCAGAATTCGAGAATTTGACAAAACAGCAAGTCAAGACCTGTTGGACACTTTTCGAACATTTTATAAAATAATTGAACATTTTCGTAAATTCTTACGACTATAAGTCGAGTTATTCGAATTTTAAGATTTCCACTGAATTATTTTCAATGAGAAAAGATAATAATTTCCAGAACAGTCACAACAGTAGTTTTTGTAGAAGCGTAAATAGCTTGAGCTACTTCATGGATGTAAATTAAAAGGGTATTATTATTCGAAGTAATTTAGCGGTTGCTGACTTCAATGAATAATCTTTTAAGGAATTTTAGAGAAAAATTTAAAAAAAATACGTAAGATAATAACTTGCGAACAGAAGGTCATAAATAAGTGTTTTTATTTTTTTACTTTCCCTATATACGCATAGTATAATGTATAGGGAGGGTATCATGACAGGGTCGACAATTCGAATTTTTGACTAAAGTTCATGTTTTAAACATATCTGAAATTGAATCGAACGTTTTTGAATGGATGTGTGTGTGCGCTAGTGTGTGCATGTTTATGGGTGAGTCTTTGGAAGCGCTATCTGAAAAACAAATGATGTGTTTCGAAAACATATTGCTACGACTATTACAGCCAGTGAACATTGAAGCTCAACTGATTTAAAACGCGATCGAATGTTCGAAAGACCCCCCCTCCCCCCATACCCTTCAGTTTTCGAATCAATGTTTGAAAAATTATTTTAAAATGTGAAGACTTTCAATAGTGATAAATAGGTTTTCCTATCAAGTATAATTTTTCATTAGAAAACAATTGACACGCAGTTTAGAAGATTAGCATGAACCGTTCTCGAAATATTGCACGTTTTCTAAATCAATTTATAAAAAAAAAATTGCGTAAAATTACAAAAGTAGAACATCCAATATGTTAATTTTTTACATGAAATATTATTCGACAAATAGGGTAATATTATTCCCGTGAATGTAGTACGTTCCATTCATGAGACAAGATACTTTTTTATAATAAAGTCATCGATGTCAGTGTGTGAGTCAGTCTCTCGATTGCAACCTCCTGGGATAAAAAAAAACTCATGCATACTAATTCAACCATACTGAATCGAAATCTGAAATTGTTTTTTAAATTATCTCCTGAATCTAAAGAAATAGCCTCTCAAAGTTTGGCTTTTTATTTTTTGTTACTTTTGTGAGAAATTAACTCTAAAAAAATGATTTTTGTGTCGTTTCAATAGCTGTAAAATTTATGTTGGTTAACTCATGCTGAATCCAATGCTAAAAATAGTTTTTGAATAATCTATCCTAAATTTAGTTATTTCCCGTAAAAGCTAATAACTTTTTAGAAAAGTCGGGAAAAGAAAAGCGTTGAAATTTTCCAACAGCAAAAATTTTCTCACTCAAGTATTTGTAGAACAAACAGCCACATGTTGCTTTAACAGTTGATTAAATTCTAAATAAAACGCGCTTACAAAACGATTTTAATTCAACTACCAAAAGTTCATGGTGTGAACTGCATCTTTTAGTATTGTACAATTTGTGGGAATGTTTAGTGTGATTTCGCTTTATAAAAGTTTAAGGAAATTTTTACGCGCAAGTGCGAAGTTGTATTTATTTATCACAATTGCAAATTTAAACAAATTTGATCCCAGTTTTACCGAGCCCAAACAGCAGGAAGCAAGGCGTAGACGCGTCAAACAATGCTGGTAGTTTTATATTTTAACGTTAAACAATTCGCCAATAGTCATTCATATTTCTTTTGGCGTCAAACAATTAGATAATAGTCATTCATTTTATTTTTGACGTCGAACAATTCGCCAATAGTCATTCATTTCACGGCTTATTAATTAAATGTCAATTGTTTTCTGATGCGGATTTTGCAAGTGAATATGAATTAGCCATTCTGTGTGCCAACTAATAATTTGTCAAAAGCCCCAATTTAAGTTGACGCGAGTCGACGCGGTGGTCGAGCGGTCAAGGCGAGCGTTTCCAAGCCATCGTTCGACCTGCCGCGTTTTGGGTTCGAGTCCCACGTAAGGCATGGATGTTGAGTTGTTGGGCGCAGTGTGTTCCGCCCCCCTCTGATGCGCCTGGGGCAACGTTCTAGGACGGCTAAATGGTTCACGTTCCTGGCCGATATAGAGGCGAATGATGGAAGTCAAGTGCCTGGCCATTTGAAAAAAAAAATTGACTCGATGCCAAATTTCAATGTCAAAACATTATGTCGTGGATTTTGTACATCATTATTTCGCGATTAAAGTAGTAAAGTCATTATATTATGTAGGGAAAGTGGTGTGCCACCCACAATATATATATATATATATATATATATATATATATACACACACTCATTGCCATAAAAATTTGCCCACCAAGAAGTAATTGTGGGATCGTAAGGAAACTTGGCATGAAGGTACGTGTTTGGCAGATGTGCAAATGGTTAGAAATACAACGTCATTGCGCATTGCGTAATGTAACCAAAGGGCGTTGAACTTCGTTCTGCTTGGCGCAGAAGAAAGGTACGAAGAGGCTTTTTGCCTGTACTTAATCTATTGCAGAGGGACGTTGTTTCATTAGGGATGCCGTTTCGCCGCCATCGAAGACAATATGATCAGCTGTCAGAGTTCGAGAGGGGAAGAATTATCGAGATGATGGAAGCAGGGTGGTCAGCTAGGTCAGTAGCCCGCCACCTTGGCTGTTCTGACTTTACTGTGAGGAGGTGTTGGGACCAGTGGACGAGAGAGAGATCGCATACACAGTGGCCACTGGCTCAGGACTCCCTCGGCAGACTAAAAGCGTAGAAGACCGTCACATCACCCGACACGCATGCTCAGCGCCAACTGCATCATTGTCAGCCATCTGGAAACAAGCAGCACTTCCACTACGGGCCCCTGTGTCTGTCCGTACCATCGCGAGGCGCCTTGCTGAAGGACATTTGGTATCGCGGCGCCTATTAAGTGTGCTGACAATGACACCCACCCACCGTCGCCTCCGTTTGGAGTGGTGTCGCGCTCTGCGGGATTGGATGGCAACCGAATGGAACCAGGTCGTCTTCAGTGGCGAATCGAGATTCTGTTTGGACAGTGATGACAACCGAGCACGTGTGGGGAGGCCCCGTGGTGAACGTCTCAATCCTGCCTTTGTTTTACAGCGGTACACAGCTGGTGTGATGGTATGGGGTGCCGTCGCATACGACACCCGGTCACCTCTAATATTGATCCACGGAACCATGACAGTCCAGCGGTACGTTCGTGACACCCTTCAGCCACATGTGTTGCCACTCATGGCAAGGCTCCCAGGAGGCATTTTCAACAGGTCAATGCTCGGCCACACACAGTAAGGGTGTCACAGGAATGCCTCCACAACATTACCACCCTTCCCTGGCCTGCCTGATCCCCAGATTTGTCACCGATAGAGCATGTCTGGGATCACTTGGGACGACAAGTTGGACAGCCTATGAGTTTGGTCGAACTAGAGGCGCGCTTACAATAACTGTGAAATGAGATGACGCAGAACACTATACGGGACCTGTATGCCTCAATGCCCGTCCGTATTACATCGTGTATTCACGCTACAGGTGGCCCAACAGGGTACTAGAACCTCCATTCATTTGTAGTTTTTCCTGTAATAAATGATCCTTTTGCTTTGATTTTGTAATCACTTACTTATAGCAACGTTGCACTCACATATATAAAATTTCGTTCGATTCTGACAACTCTTTCTTGGTGCGCAAATTTTTATGGCAATGAGTGTATATATATATATACCGGGTGGTCAGAATTAAAACACCCCTACTCTGAGCTCTCTATACATCAAACTACTCAGTGTAAAGATTCCAAAATGGTTGAACCTACTATTCAAGACATGGGGAAAGATATTACGCGAAAAAAAAAATTAGTTCTAGAAACATCGATAGGTGGCGCTGTACAACAGAAAATATGCTGAAAAGACACAAAAAAACAAACACATGCGATATGGAACTTTTCCTTTTTAATTTCTTTTGCTGATATGAAAAAAAGAAGATAAAAAAGTGAAGAAACTTAAACTGTCATTGTAACTGCAATTTCGCACTGTAAGCACAAAAATTTGCATAAACCCTTGGTTTGCAGCTACTATGTTCTGGGCATAAAAGGGGATAAAACTGAGAAATTTTCATTCTTATCAGCGATGGCTGTCACACTGCCAGAACGCGCTTCGCTTGTGAAGCTGTTTTATGAAAACAAAGGACATGCTGCAGCTGCACTTCGAGAGTTTCGTCGACTTAAGAATTTGCGCAAAGGACCATTACTTCCACAAGCTCTCAGGAGAATGATCGCTCGATTCGAGAAAACTGGACATCTTGGTGTTCAGCTGGGTCGAGGACGCAAATCGACTCGTTCAGATGTCGTTGGCGATGTTGCCACGGCTATTTTTGAACAATCAATGGATAACGTTATACGCAGCATTCCCTGCATCGATAAGGTCCTTGTGATATGAATGTTTGGTACGTTCGAATAAAATGTGTTACAAATGTGTATTTTGTGTCTTTTCAGCATATTTTCTGTTATACAGCGCCACCTATCGGTGTTTCTGGAACTAATTTTTTTTCGCGTAATCCCTTTCCCCATGTCTTGAATAGTATGTTCAACAATTTTGGAGCCTTTACACTGAGTAGTTCGATCTATAGAGAGCTCAGAGTAGGGGTGTTTTAATTTTGACCACCCGGTATATATTATTTCTGATACGAGCTGCTTAGGTGCACGATACTGCACCTAAGCAATATGTAACATTAATGTACGTAAAGTCCAGTGGGAATTCACTAACTCTAAATATTAAAATTATATTATATGTCGTCTGTGTAGAATCAATATGCACTTTAACATAATTGCAAATCTCTATTTGCTTTGTATTTAAGGAAGAAAACAAAGACCGTAATGTTTAAAAGAAAATATCGTTTTATACGATAGCTGTATATTATGCTTCGATACCATTAAGAGATTATATGAATAGTGAGAATATTTAATTAATTTCATCGCATTTTATGTTGAACATGGATTTGGAATTAAACGAATTATGTGCGGACACTTTTATGCCGGTGAATACTTGACTACATGCATTACTATGTTACTTGTGTAAATGTAATATAGAATGTTTTCACGCAACTGAGCTGAATGCAAAGTCTTGGACTTGGACGTCTAACAGTAGAAAAATGTTTAAAAAAATAACTTACAACAGAAACTCTTATAAAGACATTTTCTTTTCGATACTTGATACAAGTCAACCCAAACAATTCTGATGCATAAAAAGGTCGAACAGAACTCTAGATATTGCTGCATTTGTAAACAAGAACTTTTTTTATTTTAACATTTTTTTTTATTGAAATCGAATTTCTGCCGGTGAAACATTTGAAACCCACGTTACATGGCATTGACATTACTGGATAAATATACTATGACTATAAAAATACTTCAAAATAAAATGCTGCATAAATAAAAGTAAAAATAAAACACCACGGTAGCAAAACATCACACGCTACAGCGTAAGATAGTCGATTAAATGCATCAACAAAAGCAAAAAAAGAGGCAAAAATATACACTTTCATCAGCATGAGACAGAACTGTTCATCCAGTATATCTGTTTACAGACATTTTCCTGATATTGTTCGAGTAACTTCTCTCATTTATCTCGACGAAAGCAGCACTTTTTTCACTCCGAAACCGGTCGAGTACCTGATCATTTATCTCGATGAAAGTAGCTTTATTTTGTTCCGAAACCGGTCGAGTAACTACTTATTTATCTCGAGGAAAGCAGCTCTTTTCTCACTCCGAAACCGGTCGAGTAACTACCTATTTATCTCGATGAAAGCAGCTCATTTCCCCTCAGAAACCGGTCGAGTAACTGCTCATTTATCTCAATGAAAGCAGCTCTTTTTCACTTTTAAACCAGCCGGTGTTTAATTTATTTTATACTGTTTTATCAGCAAGGCATTTTAATTTTAATATAGCAAAATTAGTTAAGGATTATCAGGCAGCTTGATATGTAAGCAAAACGTAGCTAGACATGAAGTTTTAGAGAGGGCCAGAACAGATGGGGGTGGGTGAAGTGGGGGATCACTATAAATTGCTATAATGGAAATACATGTTACATTTCATCTTTAAAAATAATGAACAGACATATTTGGCAACTTAAAACTTCCTAAACTTGATTCTTAAACTTCTTAATACCAATTTTTTTTTGTTTCATTAAGTATCGTTTAAGTATCACAGAGACTCTGTCACAAATATTTTGATTTATGGTCACAGGTCCCAAAAGAAAACGAAATTCCATTTTATATTTAACTAGTAAAATCACAAATAAACTAAATTTTTGATTGAAATAAAATGCTGCAATTTTTTTTACAGTAGAGCAAGTTTAGACTGATCAGCAAAATGTATTTGGGTCACCAGAGACCCCAATGGAATCAGGTAGGTTAAATATTTATTCAATTTATAGATTGGTGCAGATTCTACACAAGATGGATGCCTCTGGTGCAGATTCTACACCTGTGGATGCCTCCCCCACTGGGTTCCGTTCTAAATTGGGTGGCACTTCCCGGCCGTCCAAACAGTTACCTTACACCTTTCTGGTAGATCGGACGGACTAGGTCTCAACAACAAGATAGATTAGTGCAAATTCTACGATTACAAATTTATAGATTGGTGCAAATTTAAAGATTGGTGCAAATTTAACGATTGGTGCACATTTCCTATAGAATTATTGTTATCTATGTTAGAACTTCCATATCTTAAATTTATTCTATAATTTCCTCTTTTCATTATTCTATTTTATCTCATTGTCTATAAGATTTTACTGCGAAATAAATAAATATATAGATCCACAGATCAATCAAACAGTTTGTCTGATCACCAATTAAATATGTGCTTATATAATTAATGAAACCATAAATTTAGTAGCAACAGCACTGTTCGATTTTTGCAAGTCATCAAACAAACCAAGTTTTCGCTAAAAATGCGACTAAGATATTTTTTTGGGTTGAAATTTTGAGTTAAAATTTTAACCCGAAAAAAAATATATAGAGTCAAATGTTTCTTTCGATATTTTACTGCTGGCCACAGAGATCAATAAATCGAAAGTCAGATTTTATAAACGTTAAGTGTTATATTTAATTAAGATTAAATGATTTACTACGATCAAATACTGACAGTAATTAAATCTGAAAAAATTCAATTAATTTATCTTTAGCTAAATATTTTATTTATAATTCACTAGGTTCGTGAGCTACGAACAATTCCTTCATGGGCCAGTTCCGGCCTGCGGGCCGCCACTAGACAGCTTTGAGATATATTGTAGGTTATTATTATAGAAAATATAGCTTTATTTATAAAAAAAATCAATTGCTAATTTCAGCTGTGCATATAGGTGGATATAAATTTAATGTCACTACATGCAATTAAATATTTTTATGGGGTTTCAGCCTCCCTGCTTTCTGCTAAGCTGCAGCTACCGGATTTGAAGTCTATGAATGTAGGCAAGCAGTTTATCTATGTATGAATCAAACATGAATTCATTAACAGTAAATAAAATCAAACTTACCTTTGTCAAGATAGCGAAGACTGGATATCTAGTGGAGTTGAGAAGTGTTCCATAACATGGCTTCACCTAGTGTGTGTTCAAAAGTGTCGACCGGTTAGATAGATTCAGTTATTCAGCAATAGGCAGGTTTTTACAAGAAACGTTTTAACTATACGTTTAACCGTATCCCCCTTTTTTTTGCTATTTTGAGCTCCCGCCCGGGTATGATGGAAACTTTGCTTAAACGCCTGCTGGTCAAACAAATTTGATTTGAGAACAATTCATACTTACGACAGATTTTACAAATAAATTAAATGCGATATCTAATTAATTTGACGAGTACAAAATTGGTATCAGCATATAGGATTAAAATAGAAAAATTTAAAACATTTTTTGACTAAAAGTTGAATTAACTTATGAATAGATTTAATACAAAAATTCTTGTTTGAAAGTTGGTGGCTTAATAAATTGTCAATTATCGTTTAAAACTATTTTTCATACATATTAAGCAACTGTTTATTTTAACGAAATTGACGATTGATCAAAAATGAGAGTTTGGAGTTAAGTCTTCTTAAAAACTTCAAAATTTAGAAAATGTAATTTATCAATGAAAGTTTTGTGCAAATGCAGAATTTTCGTATGAATGAACTTTAATAGAGCCTAAACTGATCAAAAAGGTACTTAGTTTTCTGTCTGACCAAACTTCCACAGGTTTGATTACTTCTGCGGCTATTGTCCCATGCCAAGTTTTGCAACTCAATTACATTACCATTAGGTCAAGAAATGCACAAAAGTTCGCATGCCATTAGTTTGGCCAAAATCCGCTGGGGGTCGTAGGTTCAACAAATTAACGGGCTTGGTATTGTTACTGTTCGTGACGAAGTAAAACGCTACATCCAACCAGTTGACAGTTTTGAACACAGTCTTTAAACTTACTTTCTCCTGAACGTGTTCTGCCATTAATTTCTTCAGTTAGTCTTTAGCTGAGCTGATTCTGTGCTGTTAGTGGACTACGATTTAAAGTGGATAATTCTGAACACCTATAAAGAGTATTTCTGAATTGAAATCTCGTCGATAGTTGATCGTAAGCCCATACTTCCAATTAAAAAAATCATCAGAAAGGACATTTCGCATTATCTTATAGCATTTTGCATTATTTTGTGGCATTTATGGTGTAGCATTTTGATTTAGAATTTGAAAAGGCTCCCTCCGATAGAATTATTTTCGAAATTTCGAACATTTCAAACTTCCGGAAAAGTTGTTCTACCGCCGAACATTTTCTGCCAATTCGACTGCATATTGGGATATTTGCATCAAACACATCTTGATTTTCCATGATTATGAATTTCCTTGAAAGACCAATATTTCTGCGACTCGTTCATATACAATTATCCAATTAACCGACAGTTAATTCGGTTAACCGGGAGTTAAATTTTATACTTTGTTAGCTAAAAAAGAATATAATGCGAATTATTTAATATATATTTCTTAACTTTTTCGTTTAACCGAGTATAAATTTTACAGCCGGTTAACTGAATTGACTGTCGGGATAACAGCATAAGAACTAATCTATTAGCAGAAATATCCATCTTTCAAGATAATTCATAATTGTAGATCTGTCAATGCAAATATCGCAATTTGCAGTCGTCCCCTAATTAATAGAAATAGCTCGGCGTTGAAACGTCCTTTTCTCAAGACTGAAATGTTCAAAATTTCGAAAATTATTATTCTAATATTTTAACGAGCTTTAAGTTAGAAAGGTGGCGGTCTGTTTTAGTGTACTAATAAATTCAAGGCACAACTTTATTTTAATTGAACTTTCTTTCATAGGGGGAGGGGGGCGTCTAAAAAATTTAAATCTTCTATTTTTTACCTAATACCGTCCCCTTGCAACGACGTAATGCTACTGTTCTTTTGATGATTTTTCTAATTGGAAGTAAGTGTTTGTCAACAACCACTAAAGAGATAATTCCATGAACACGAGTTCTGAAACTCCATATATCCTCTAGTACCCTCGTACCCAATATATGAATCGTATGCTACTTATCTATGAACTTGACAATCCAGACTTGTTTCTCAATGAATTCATGTAGTAGGGCCTTTCAGACTCAGTATAGATGTCTTAGACAATGCGCTTTGACCAATTGATTACGATTATTATTTTATTTTTGATATTCCAAGGTTCCAAGGCTTTTTCTTTTCGGGGCACCTGTGAGAAAACTCACGTATCCCCACATTATCATAAAAGAAACTTCCCTGACTGAAATTGAAAAGTTTTTTTGAAAAATTCTGATATACATGATTGCCATAATGTAATCTCAAGTTATAAAAAATGGCTGCGAAATCCCTGCGGTTAAACTAAAAATGTGAAAATATTGATTCTCTTATTCAGGAAGATGTTGATTTATGAATATTGCTTCTCTTATTTAGGAAGAGGTAAGAATAAAAACATAGCGATGGGCGTTGTTTTGGCTACCAAATCCATATAATAGTTGTCTAGCATGTTTTTCTCTTTTTAAACCCTTTAGAAGCCTCCCAGTGAAGTAGACCAGTGGTCTACAAAGTATGAATGATATGCGTACTTCAGGGGTACTTAAGCCGACACATAAAGGTACGCCAAGAAAATTTAATATTGGTATTTTATATTTCCTCCCCTAAGACAAGTTTCATTTTGACAGAAAAAAATAAAGTTAATTAAAGAATTATAAATACTAACTTGTATTTTTTAAATTACATGACCATGAACGCAATAATATTATGATTATATAATATTATTTTATTAGAATATCCGTTTAGAACAAAAAGTAAAAAAAAAATCCCACATCTGTCTTTAAAAAGAGTAGAGTACGTGATGTAGAAAAGTAGTTTTTAGGGGTACGTGATGCAAAAAAGTAGTTTTTAGGGATTCGCGATTTAAAAAAGTAGTTTTAAGGGTACGTGATGTAAAAAAGTAGTTTTTAGAGGTTCACGATGTAAAAAAAATAAATAGGTTTTAGGAAGCACGCGATGTAAAACAATTTGGAAAACACTGAAGTAGAAAACTAAATATTTGGACATTTATAGTGTTGACCATAGGTCAGAACCTAGTGGAGCCGGATTATCGATTCTTCAGCGAGAAAATGTTTTCCCTCCCCCACCCCCATGACTTAGAAGGCTGTGACTTTGCACACTAATAGCATCGATCACGTGATATAAATCTAACGGAACCGGATTTCCTTCCCAGGAACATGCAAAAGAGAGATTGGAAAGTCTTTCCAAACATCCCAGATGTCATCGGTGACCTTGAAGGATGAAATTTTGATATCGACTGCGGGACAAAATCTAACGGACCCAATTTTTGATTTAGACGACTATTTTCGGCGCTAATCACCATACATTGCTAAACAAAATAAAATGTATTAAAAAAGTTAGTAAAAATAATTGAAAAATTATCATGTTGCGAATTCTTTTAGAAAGTCAATTTAGGTTTAGCAGCCAATTTTTCATATGAGATTCTTTGAAATCCGTTCTATATTTCCCTCTGCATATCTCCCTCCTTTCTCACAGACAGAGATTGACGATTCTGTTCAAAGTCCTCCTTGTCAATCTTGGTGGAATTTTTATCAGAATGAAAATCTATTACTGGAAAGAACACAATATCGAAATATTCTTCTCTGAAAATAAATGTATAAAGCTGTGTGTCAACTGAAATAAGAACTATAGCGAATTCTTTTATGCATGTGAAGTTCTGAGAAAACAGTCAAGGGAAAATAAAGAAAGAAGACACACACACACACTACTTGAAAAGGAACTGTAGCTTTATTTATTCTTACCGCGTTATCTACAATTCAATGTAAAGGAATCTATGTATGTTTCGTGCAAGAAAAAAGAGAACAGCATTTGGTATTTTTTTTTTAATTTTTTCGGTTTGTTTGTTTGAAATCTTATTTTTTTCTCTGAAAAATTCATATTCACACACAAATAAAAAGGGAAAGAAAAAACAACACATTTTGTTTTCTCTCAGACATGAAGAATATAGAAAAAAATGAAGACAAGAAAAGTTGTTTGTCATATGCTTTCAAGGTAAATCAACTGTCTCGGTGGTATGAAAGAAACAAACAGTTCGTTTACACAGCTATAGTTGACAAATTAAGTGTTTTTCAATGTTCTAGAGCAGAGGCATAAAGACCTGAGGAGACACCCCTCTCTTGGGACTCACAGTATCATAACAAAATATCGATTCTTCAATTGAAATATATAAACATGTTTTAAACAACGTTTTGAAATACTTAACTGCATTGTGCTGTACATATACAAACATAAATAATTCATACATAAATGTAGAATTTTAAGTATGTGAGTAAGGTATTTTTCCAGTAGCAAAATAATATTGGCAGGTGGGCCAATACCAATATTGAACCCATATTTTCTGTACTTCTCCAATATTCACTTTGGGGATATTTCCAATACTTATTTGGCAGCAAATATTGTACAATATGTTTTATGACAATATTAGCTGAATAAATTGGAAATATTTATAAAGTTAAACTACTATTTGAGAAATATTACTTATATTAGTCTGATATTGGTATTATTAACAACAATTTTACGTGTCAATATTAGTGCAATGTAGGCCAATATTACTTTACTACTGAAATTCCGCAGCAGTAAATGTTCAAAGAGTACTAATTAATTACATGTTATGCAAGTTCATGGTTTATAAACCTTCCACTAGGAGGCGTTTTAAACATAGGAACCATACTCTCAGTGCAGCAAACACCTTCGCTACACCGGAATTTCGATTTTATTGGTGAAAGTAAAATCGAATTAATGAATCGAATAATATGAAATAGTATGTTATGTAACAGTACTTTGCAAAAAACTGTTTGATTTTTTTAAATTTTAATGTACACATTCATGATACATGCATATACACAAGTATGCATAAGGCATAGGAACAATGGTATTTTGAAAAATACGAAAGAGGAAATTTTACTTAAAGTCAAGATAATAAAAGGATGAAGTAGATGAGCTTCTTATAATCGAAATGCCATATATTTTGTCAGTCAAATATGAAATTGATATAAATTAAATTTTTCAAAAGTGAGATATACATTCGATTAGAGATGAAACGCGTATATTGTGCGAAATACGTGAATTGTGCATAAACCTATTTGAAGACAAAGAAATTTGTGATGATATTAAAAAAAAAGTCAAAATTAATTGAAAAAATATGAAAATAAAACATCAAAATATGAAGCATTTCAATTCAACACTCAAACAGAATTTTGCATTTAGTCTTAAATATATACAGTGTTTGAAATTATTTAAATTTATTACATTGTGTCCATTATACACATATATGGACAAGTATATATGCACGTGTATACATAAACACATGCATGATTAACTCATGTACATTTAATTTGCTCAATAAATATATGTTCATACACAAGGACATGTACAAATGAAATAAGTTATTCAAACTATACATATGTACAGAAAACTTTACAACACAGGCAAATTTTTCATAATTTATAGCATTGACACATGCATACATACAAATATAAAAATGAATTATTTGGATGATACAATTTAAAGAATTTTTCAACTGTTTTAGTTTTTATTAACATTTTTACTCACTAGGTGTCACCAGGAGAGGGAGTAGTGAGATCTCTACACCACTGCTTTTGGACGGTCATTTCATAATAAAAAAATCAACCATTCAAAGGCCAGGCTCCTGAGCCGCACGCAGCTTCTTAGTCGCCTTGTTGCTTATTAAACACCGGAAGGACACAGAAACGGGTCTTTTTTTTTTTTTTTTATATAAAACGGCAACAACGAATCCAACAGGGCTAAAGATATAGATATAGAGTTGGTTTTATTTCGTACTGAGCATGCGCAGATGGAACAGTGCAAAACACGAAACAGCCAACCAAGTGAAGCTATGGATTTAATACAGCGGGTAATATCGTCTGCAACATACAGATTTTCATAATATCCACACTTGAAGTTATACATTTAAAAAAAAAATGAAGAGATAGAAGGAGAAACTTCATTTATGATTAATAAAAACTTGATTCCTTTATATTGTCGTAATATAAAGTTATAAAAAACAGATAGTTATAAAAACTTTCTAAATTCAGTAGTCATGACAACCTAAATACGAGATTTACAAAATAAATAGAGAAAAATTGATTAAACAGAACGTTTTGAAGATCATCTCAAAGCATTTAAATTGTATTTAATAAATTGAGGTATCTGGTCTTGGCTCCGGCGACTTGGCGAAAATCGTATTGGAATTGGCGTTGCTTTGCCATTTATTCTTGTTACGATTTTCGATTTCATGTAGGCGAGAGTGTAGAGCCTTGAGTTTCGAACTCAAAATTTAAGCAATAATTAAGATTAAAACTTTCTAATGGATGTAATAATTACTGGAAAAACTGGCACCCCTTTCCTTTCGGCGTTCGGATGGCTTTGTGCATGTTTGATTATAAGAATGTGATGAAATTCCATGAAACAAATATGGCGAGTATGCAATATAGCAATATATTGCTAAATTCATGGCAAGCTATGATTTTAAAGCCAAGGAAACTGACTTCTACCATTAAAAACTGGATCTTAAAAAAAAATACTTTTTTACATAATTTGGGTTACTATATGGGATCTAACGATTGAATAATTTTATATTATTCAGTCATAATAACAATGTGGAAAATTACTTCTTGAAGTGCCAACTTAAGTTCTTATATTTTTTCTTCCTTTCGAAATTTCAATAAGTTGAAAATTGAAATCAAATCAATGAGAAAACCATTTTAGCTAAATGAATTTGCGCCTTACAATCGACCCAAGATAGCTATCAATTATTTAATAAAGTACATTAGAATTATGTCAATAAGTTACATTTTATCTGAAGAATCAGATAATGATTGTTGCAAGTATAAGTTTTTTGATCAAAATGTAAAAATTTGACTACATTTAAAAAGAAGGTTACTATGATTTTTATTAGTTAGTACTTGTCTTGAAATCTATGTTATTTACTAAGTTCGCTACGTTTAGTTCCACTATATATAAATTTTATACAAGCATATTTACAGATTATAATCGAAACAGATTTTTTTATATTAGCAGTATGACTAATTTACGGTTTATTCAAGATTTTACAATTTTTGAAGTAATATTTTCCTTCATTGTAGACATTATAAAATCAATACGCATACAGATATTTTAAATTTTGCGCCACAAAGATAAAACAAGCGATAATTTTTGAACCATGCTGCAAGCTTGTGATTAAGTTTCAAAATTTTACATAACACAAACAAATTATATGATAAAAAATCCGAATTATATGACAAAAAATATTAATTTACATTCATAGTTATGAAGTTATTCTTTTGATTACCTATTAAATTCAGTTTAAAAAAAATTCTTATCCAAAAAAAGAAATCAAAGTTACAGAACGAGATTTTAAGCAGCACCTATGGGCCCTAGCCTAGTCTCTTCAGAAGCAAGAATCGTGCCGGAAATTATATTCTGTTACGATTCTCAAATCCGTTCAGACAAGACTAGATTCTACGGTGCGGTTCTAAATAGATTAGTCACGTGATTAAATGGAGGGAGGGGACGCTGGCGTTACGGCTTAAATCAATGCAAATAGTTTAAATTTTGTGGTCTGTTTCGATTCCGGATGGACCTGGAGGGATCCGATTTGGAAGTTGGCACTTGGTTGACCAGCTGCCCTTTTGCGACTGCCCGTATTCTGTGCACGTATCATTATGCTACTGTATCAACGAGTATTTTCTTCGATAGGGTAGCTTTACGCTGCTAGAAGATTAAAAGAAGATTGGAAAGATCAGCTTTAAAGCCGAGCTGTATTCTAGTACCTAGATGTAAAGTTGCTCTACATCTACACAAGGTTTATTTATATTGGCTTGAATTGAGCTACCTTTAAAGGATTTTCACTTGCACTCAAGATCCAACATTCAAAAAGGAAGCATGGCTTGTAGAAAGGAATTCTCTTAGAAAGGGCCAGCAAGCTTTCGGTTTGCTTTCACTGTTGCCATCATCAAATGACAGAATTTTCTTTCAAAATTAGCTAGTGCAATCCGAAAGTTAAATTTTGAGGCTTGTCTCGTTTGCGCGGAATCGGAAAGAGAGACGGGATTATAATGTGAAGGAATGAGGCCGTCAAGATCACGAGACCTAAAACCAAAAAGTTGTCCTCCAGCAATATTGCTGTTAAACTAATTGGAATTGTTCAGATCGCATGATCATTATCGTGGCAACGGCCTTAACAACCAAAGCGCTGTGCCAGTATACATATGTGACGTCAGCCTTAACGGCTTCACATATATTCCGTCCCTTGATTTCCGATACCATGGGGGTGAGACTGGAAATATTAATATGTTTTGTCGTAAAATCTCTTTTAAGAGGAATTTGAATCTTCGAATACATGTCATGTAAACAAGTTATGTAACAGATTTATGAATTCCAAACATATATACTTTAAGGATTGCTTTTATTTTGATCGAATTCTCATATTTTTATATATTCTTTCATCCTGTGTAGAAACTAATAAAAATTGTACAGTTTTAGGTGAATTTGCAATTAAAATGAATCAAGGATAAAAAATTGGTAACTTCGAATATTTGTTTGCACATGAATTTCACATTTGGTTTTGAAAACCTTAACAGTTCTTAAACACTTTAATAAACAACAACAAAAAAAATATTTGGGATTATTTCGATCTTACCCGGAATATTTCAACCTATTACAGTGTTGACATGTCAAATCACAGAAGGTGTAACAGTCGTTTTTACTTAAAACGATCTTGTAAAAAATGGTGGATATTTCATATTCTAGTAAAGTTGAAAACATTTCATAAAAAAATTCTATTTACAAATCACTTAGCACTCAACATATGTTATAAATACTTAAAAATAAACAACTCCTTTTAATTTTGGTAATTTGCAATATTACATATTTACTTCTTATAATGCATTGAAACTTTGATTTTTCAAGATGCACCATACTTGACAGAGTATCTTATTAACATATATCACAAAATCTTGTCTTTAATTTGATAAAAGTTCAATTTTATATTTCCCTATTTACTTTAAACGCCATTGAATAGTGCTGGAATGTGAAGAAGTAACAAAGGAAATACATTAGTTTAAACTAATTTCAACATTTTAAACGTAATTTAATTATTTTAATGCTTATTTCACAAGTTTTCGTTAAAATTCCACAGCATCAAAGAACTTTGGTTAAAAACGATACAATCATGAGGACATGGTTACTGAAATTTTCCGTGAAGATGGCATAATTCCTTTATATTCTAGAAAGAAATAATTGAAAAGATCGTAATTTATAGAAATTTTTTCCTAAATTAATACACAAAATATCATCTCAGCATATAGTCTGTTCTTCGTGAAAACAAAAATCGTATCGAAATTGTTATTTTTTTAATATGTAATTCTGCCAAGATTCTGAATACACTAGTACAGTAAGTATTATGCTGTGGTAGAGTATATTTCCATTTCATAAAATGGCAACAGTTTTTTTTTTTCATTTCAGAATTCTAAACTGTTATTGGCTACGCATTTGTTGAATCCTTAATACGTGGTTTTCGCCAGTCATATCTATGTCCGTAGGCGATATTTTCGAGTGCAATTCATAGAAGTTAATTTCAATAGATCATTTACTAAAAATAAATTGGAGAAATAAATAAAAATTAAGAGTGATTTTATTTAAGTTTACTACATAAATTTTTGTGTACAATCATTCAGAGAGGAGAGAAAAGAAAGTTCAAAACACTTTATTCCAAATCGCTTTACTCAGTTGCGTTTTTCAAAACCGGTTTTAGAAATTGGGCAATTTTTTACAGCACATTTGAAAACGTGGCAACAGTAAGAGCAATGCGGGGCTGCCTCATATATAGATATATAGATAGATATATTTTTCATTAAAAAGATTTAGCAAAGTGAAGAAGAGAATGTTTTAATAAAACGCAAATAATCTCACGGAAAGGCAAATGATAATAATAATAAAATTTGGCGCGTTTCGACGCGACATGTGATGTAGATCGGTTGATCTGTGATAAATGTGCGTTCTTTCCAGTCAATACCGGCAGCAGAATCTGCGAGCACATTTTTCAACCGTTAGTACATTGCGATTCTAAACAGAAACCTCGAGGGGGGAAAAAGAACAGATATATCTCAATCATCTTCAGAACGATGCATAATACCGATCAAGCTCCATCAGTCGTTTTGATAGCACAGCACAGCAGGAGTGTTCTACTTGCGGAGTTTAGCAGAGATATTACGTCAGATGTCACGTGAGAGTGAAATGATTGGAATGATGCTGATGCACTCTGTATGATAGTTGAGAACAATTTAAATAGAAATGGAATTTGTTTAGATATTAAAATGATCTAATAATATTTCAATATAATATTGGAATTTTACGTATCACGTATATTCAATGATACTTTTTTTATATAGAAAGTTTCGATTCAGTTAACGGAAAATCGCTTCCATTATAATGGAATAATGTTACGATTTTAGATTCCGCAGAAATGAGATATGTGCTTTAGACCTTAAAGAATTCTGTTGTAGTCAGACCAATTGATTTGTTTAACTTTACATAAGTTATTATACATCTTTGATTAATAAAATTTGAAGGCATCACAGCAAATTAACTTAACTTTTTTCAGTTTGGTTTAAAATCAGGGTTTCAGACGGAGGTTAATACACGATTTTTGCACATGTAATATTATAGCTAATTTTAATTTTCCTATTTATCATTCGGAAGTTGAGCATAATTTCTTTCTTGCCTATGCTTGAATTAAGAAATGCAAAATTATTCTCAATACCAGAAGTTATTTACAAATTAACTATTTGCGTAGAATAATCTCAAAGACTTAAAAATTAAAAAAATATAGTAAAGGGGAAAAAAAACTGATTCCAATTTAAACTTATTTATAATTATTTGCAAATTTCCAAAGATTGAGAAACTAAAAAGTTTGAAAATAATCATAACAAGGAATATAAGTTTAAAACTAACGTTGCAGAATCTCTCAGAAGATTCTATTGTATTTTGTAAGCAATAAAGAGTTATTCATTCCAATATTGTAACTGACGATAGATAAGAATAAAAGAAAAGTTGAAGTATAGATAAAATGGAACTAATTCAAGAATATGTGAATACATTTTTATAAAGAATTAACTTTTCAGAAACTGCAAACTATCATCATGTAGTAGAATGTAAAGTATCTGAATAATTAGGAAAGCTAAAACTTCGGAGAATAACATATGCAAATGAGAAGGTAATAGATTCAAATCTATCTACAGTTTAGTTATAGTAAAATACAAGAATAAATTACAGCTACTTCTTATAACCGGTTTGTCGAAAACCAGTATATATTACACGGTCACTGACATCCGACCGTCCAAACAGTTACCTTACACCTTTCTGGTAGGTCGGACGGTCTGGGTTTCAACGGTCACTGACATGGACCATTGATGGCAAAAATAGAAAAAGAAACGGGAAAAAAGTAACATATTCGAAATTGCACTTTAAGATCTTTTAATACTGTTTAGAAGAATGCAATTTTGACAATGAAAACCTTGATACAGTAATCGTAACAATTTGATTCAAAATCCATAAAACTTAGAAATCCTATATTTTTACGCTATCAGTACATGACATCACGTGATCCTTGCCGATTACCAAACATGCATGCATGAAATCAATTTGTAAATGCGAAACTTTACTGAAGTTGAATTAAAAGGAAATGAACCACAAGAAAAGGTAAATAACCTTTAGAATGCAGATTTAAAGCGATTGCATCTTCTTACCATCTTTAAGCTTCCCTGAGGTGAGCGTAATTACAGACATTTAACCATTAAAAGTGAGTAATGTCGGTGCAGACAGAGCAGTGCTAGAAAATGGGATGGAATAAATGGAATTCCTGTCTGCTGCTTTAAATATGTTGAACGATTTATTGTACGAGTTCAACGATTGCATATTGTGTAAAAGAACTAACATAGCACCACAGAAAAGAAAAATGTGAAACAAATACAGGTTTAGATTATTCCTGCTGTTACTAAAGAAAAAAGGAACATCATACGTCTCGTGATGGCAAGAATGTTCGACTGCAGGTGAAGCCATTGTGGCAGACCTTCAATGTAAATGCAAATCCTCATTGTAACAGACCAAATGCAGATATACCGAATGTCCGTAAGAAAACGAGTACAGCACTGATAAACATAAGAACTTTTTGCATAGCATAAATTGTCTTAGTAGAAAAAAACATAATTCAGTGGTGGCGAGGTTCAGGCATTAAAAATCAAATGTGGTAAGATGTGAGTTTTCGTAACCATGGGTATGTTTTAAGAACGAATAGAACGAATTTAATGATTATGAATCCTACATGCAAATAATTCTTTATAAATAATAGACGTGATTTTCTTCCCCTTGATAAAATAATAGATAAAGTAAGATTTTGAAGTCATCACTAGGATGATTTCGTAAACTAGTACCAAAGCTAGCTTTCAATGCATGCATACATAAATATTTGTACTCTCAGGCAATTGAAATAACTTCATGAAATGTAGATTACAGAAATATTATAAGCACTAACGAAACATATGTCCTTTGCAAAATATACAGTGGAAAAATATTCTCAAAGGGAAACGTGATTAAAAACTCCAATTCGGGAGTAAAACAATTAAACCATGCTATCTCAAAATTCATGAGAAACTATTTCAAAAAGAATAATTTAAGAAATGAACCAAACTTTTCTTTTCTAGTAGATAATTTTGATAGGATATTTTTCATTTAGACATTTTAAATGTTTCGCAACAAAATATTTATAACACCCTGATAAGAAATATTACAGGAATTACTGTCAAAATAGATTGGATGAACGAGCTTCTTGTAAAGAAAGAATCGAGGACGATTTTCTATGCAGTTTGTAAAAATGAGTTTTTAACTTCCAATAAAATAAATTATTTATAAATTTAAAAAGTAAAAAAACATTAAACTTGCTATCTGAGGCGAACCTACGCATACTAAAGTGACTGAACTTTTGGATAAAAGTTCAGTCACTTTAGTATGCGTAGTCACTTTAATCAGTCACCTTAGTATGCGTAAAAGTTATTTAAAATAGTTCTTGAAAATATATCTCTGTAGCCTGCTGTTGTAAAACACCACTGCCGTACCGAGCCCCTTACAAAATCAGATACGTTTATCAAAAACTGTCGTACAGTACCGCCTATGACAGCGAGGTCAGAATCTAATGCGGCAATTATTCAGACTCCACAAGCTAAAAATGTAATTTAACAATAACTGTTGTTTCTTTTGGAACTAACAATTATTTCTTTTGTTTTAATATATCTCTAAAATGCATCCACAAGATGAGTACGCAACTTCTTCCAACTTCTGAAGCAGGAAGAATAGAATCAACGAACATTGAGTGTAAGGACTTTCAATGATTGTTTTTATTCTTTGTATAACTATTTAATTAGTAAAAATATCTAGTTAGTTTAACTAAATATTTAATGCATGAATATTTTGACATAGAATAATGTTTATAAATGTATAAAAATTTTAGATCTACATTTAGTTGGTACTAATACTAATTTAAGATCATATAGATGGCAATTATGTCAGTCCTAGGGGCGGCAGAATACTTAATACTTGACTGGGCTAGTACTTTGTAGAACATTGCGTATCGCCACACTAGATAGAACACCTTCTTCAGACCATCAACCCTCTTAGCTGGCAACCGCAGTTGGGCAAAGTTGCCAATTGTGAGGGAATTTATACCAACTATCGTATGATACAATTACAATTTGCAACGAAACATTTATTTATTTTTTCCTTTCCCGAATTTCGTTTTATTGAAAAAAACCAGTAGGTATTTGTCAATAACATTTCAACGCTTCAAATTAACAATGGTCTTAAACTAGGTTTTGAGACCCCGTAGTGGGGACCGATCAAGCATTCTGGAAACCTTTCACAGATAACCACTCTCACTGCACTTTGTTTTTAACAATAACAAATTCTTCAAAGCATGGAAATACGGCAAGTTATAAAGATGTTTCAGTTGCGTAAAAACACAGGTAGTGATGAAGAAAGAATCACAGTTCTTTTGAAACATTACGTTTCTATCGAGGAACACGAATATTAACATCTATGTATCTAGGCTGATGAGCAATTCTGGAGATAAATTTCATATGGATTTTTTTATTTTTCAAATTTGCTTTCGATTACATATGCATTTTTTTAAATATATCTTTATCGAATTGCAGGGTAAATCTATTTACATCGTCAACAAATATGCAATGCATAATACTACATTGCTCTGGGCTTATACTTTTAACAGGTTGCTATCAATATGATATAATGCATTCGAACAGGGTAACACTACCTTCTTTGAGAATTGGCTCTATTTATTCCTTCTCACTTCATCTTCAGCAGGTATATAAACTAGAGTCTTGTCAACAATATTCCTGCAGACGATCGTTTCCAGCAATTTGTGGCATTGTCAAGACTCGAGTTTAGTCCGATAGATGGCCCTTCCTTCTGTACTGCTGCCACAGATACTTATTCAATGATTATTTCATAATTTACACAGTGATCCTAGAGAATACAAAAACGATAGAACAACATATTTGTGTATACAAATTGAACGGGAAACAATATTGCAAAACTTCGCACAAATGGCTTTGAAAAACAAAGTAGAAACGGCCATTTAGTCAACGTATTTATACCACATTTCTTCATTCACACACAGCTGAAAGACTAGTGGTTTCAAGCAACCAATATCTTGTCAAATAAGAGCACTTTTTCAATATATTTTTTTCGAACTAACCATTTTAAACAAAAACGTTTTCGCTGTTCGCGAAGACAACAACGAACAATATATATCATTTAAATTTTAAATATTTGTATTTTGGTCAAATACTTTTGGTCGTTATGTTTAAATCTAAATTCAAAAATTAACCCACCTGCAACAAAGAACAGTATAACAACAGTTTGATAGTACATGTATTGCCCAGAGTGGCAACGCAATATTTATCGAATGGTATTTGTGCCGCCTCGAATGGCAACAATATGGACCTTTCGACCTTTCTTAGAGATAGCAGTAGGGATGATTTTAAATGATTTTAAAAATTGTTCTAATATTACTGAGGGGTTTAGAGGGTTTTAAAGATTATAATTTGTTTTTATATAAAATTTCAATTTTCGTTTCTTTTCGGATTTGAGACACGAAAAGGACTAAGTTCTCAAAGGAATTCTACGCATATATATATAGATTTATATATATGTAGAGTAATATAATTTTTTTTCAAAGGATGATTTAAAGTGAATGGTGACATTTTTTAAATAAGTTTTGATTCCATCACCCAATTTCAGGTGATAATTTTTAGGGTTCAATGCAGAATAATTGTTATAAGTTCGAAAATTATTATCATTAACTTTGCATTCTACGAATGAGATTATTAAGTATAATATTACCATGAGGACTGAATTCTACAGAAAAACACCATTTCGGTAACTAGAGTTTTAAGTAAAATGGAAGGCATACGATATTCTGCATACTTGATGTCGGGAAAGGCAACCACCGGCATTGTATTGAAACATCAGCAGTCAGCGCCATCTTTGAAATGGCTAGCGGCGCCACCTATCGTTCGGATTTGGCGACAGAAATATATATATAACAAATAAATAAAACAAATCGAAGTCACAATTCGAGTCCTAAGTATGTGTTTGTTTTTGGCTTCGATTCCTTGGGGGTGGACAACTTAAAACAAGGAATACAAACATGGATAAAAATAATTATACGTCTCCTAATTTTCTACAATTGGAAAACTCGCCTTGACTTTTGTAAACAAACAGAAGGAACAAAACATACATTGTATAATAACGCCTTATGCAGAACATACCATCACAGTTCATAATAAAAAGGTAAGTTGATTTCCATTCCTCGATTACAGCGATCGAAACAGATCAATCGATTTTTTTTTTTTTGCTTTTTTTTGTATGTAGTAAAAAGGAAAAAATACTGTAGTTTACGAATCATGACTCAAGGTCGGCCATGATACCGTCTCAAGTTCCACCACCGTTGGCTCCATCCTAATGGAAATGGATGATTGATAGAATTGGGCGAAAAAACTTGGCGTTTTCCTTGGCGAGAATCTGCTCCATTGTCTCTTCCGTTTGTTATTTATAGAATTATTAAACTTGAAAGACCTTTGGGTCACATCTTCTCGTGTTCATCCAGACAGGAAAACCAATATGGTTTTTTGTAACTGGAAGCTGTGAAAAAATGTTAAGGAGGCAAACAGCAAAATATTACACAATACATATTTTAAAGCATAAAAGACATATGAGCACAAAATATTGATATAAATGTATGTTTCGAGACATAAAAATAATGGATATATACATAAATACACAGAAGAAAACAAAACAAGATCTTCAAACTAAATTTGATGAAAACAAGTAATATAATGAAATATTTGCTCAGAATAAGACGATTGGTTGCAGTTATGGTCTATTCATGTAGTTAGAGGGCATAAAACAATAATGGTTGAAAAGCTTGAAAATACCATTATGCTTTTAGAATTATACCTAGGGGTTCCCAATGTTAGTAAATTCCTATCTGTCCTCATTTGTTTGTTTTCACACAAAAGGAAGCCGCAGTGTTTAGTATATGTATTTTTGATTATTTTTAAAGTAAAATTTCCTAGTTATGAGTAGAAGTAATAAGTATATTTTCCTAGTAGCAAAGCAGGGCACATAATATACGGAGACAAAAAATAAGTTGAAATGTAAAATGAAACCGAATATGTATAAATACTCTATTTTGTTTTTAGATCTAATTGGCATTGTACTGATAATTTTTTCCTGCAAAATTAACAGTTTAAAAAATCTGATGTGGGCAGCCCATGACTTTCCCTGCAGACTTATATACATGTTCTCTTTATTTTAATTAAATTTATTTCACTTTTAATTCAATTTTCGTTCTCATTCGGTAACCGGACTTATTTTCAAAGGTGGCGTAGAGAAAATACGAAAAACTAAAATATCTCGAGAACGGCTAGTCCTAATGTAATGGGGTTGGTCTTATTCTTTTCTTCGCTAAAAATTACGTATTAAGCAATCATTTAATGGATATATTTGAGCATACGTAGCTTTTTAGTTTAGATTTTGACAATTTTTGAGGGCCATTTTGCAAAAAAAGGCAGGTTCTTTTTTTCTGAATCGTACCAGAATCTAATCAGCACCAGGGTGACCTATACGTGACTCATCTACCGAATTTTGTGAAATTCGGTCGATTAGTTTTTCAGCTACAGTGGATACAAGCTTTTGCGGGCCATTTCACAAAAGAGGCGGGTTCTTTTATTCCGAATCGTACCCAAAACTAATCAGCACCAGCCCCGCCCACAAGTGACTTACCTACAAAATTATGTGAAATTCGGTATATTAGTTTTTTAGTTAGAGTGGATACAAAATCTGCACAGACAGACACACACACAGACGTCACGCTAAAAATGGTTTTTTCGTATTCTAGAGGTCTCGAAACGTGTAGATCCATCGAAAACTCGAGTTGCGATTTTCGGCATGATTCCAATACTTTCCCTATACATTACCATGTATTGCAGGGAAAGTAATAAATACAATTTAATTTAATGCCTTTTGCCATAGAAATAGCTTTTTACATTGGATATATACAGGGTGTCCCAAAAAGATTGAAACGCTCTTTAATTCTTTACTTGTTGGAGATAAGTGAACAATGTAAATTGCAAAAATGTTGAAAGTACGTAGAAAATAAGACTACGTTAATGAAATAGTCTTCCCATTCATTTTCGAAAAGCTACGCTTTTTAAATTTTTATACGACCCCCTTAGACAAATTTGGGCAATCAGAAAATTTTTATTTTTAATGCAACAAGATCACTAACAAAACCGCATATCTGTATCTTTAAAATTGAGCGAGTTATATTTAATTGAAAATTGAACATTATGAATGGGGACTATATATCAATTTAGAAATGCAAATTTGTGACATATCACAAAAAAGATTAAACTGGATGATAATACATAGGATACCCAACCGTGTAGTGAGTATAACTGCTTTATATGATCTCTGTCTGTTGAAACCCAGACCGTCCGACCTACCAGAAAGGTGTAAGGTAACTGTTTGGACGGTAGGGAAGTGCCACCCAATTTAGACCGGAACCCAGTGGGGGAGGCATCCACAGGGACCGTACCCTCCTTCCCCTACCACCAACATGATCTCTGTCTGTGTAATGCTTTATTTAGATGCATTTGTGATAAACAATTTTGACATATATTAACGTATGTTTGATCTAAACAATTTCCATTGCCAATTTGTTTATGATCCCTATTTTTACTGATGAAAAATCTTTCACATGGTACGGAAAAGTGGCATAAGTCAGATTTTTTCCTTTATCATAATTCAATTGATTTTAAAGAAACGGATATGCGGTTTTTTTTCAATTATTTGTTGCATTAAAAATAAAAATTTTCTGATTGACCAAATTTGTCTAAGGGGGGTCGTAGAAAAATTAAAAAGTGTAACTTTTTGAAAATGAATGGGAGGACTATTTCATTAACGTAGTATTATTTCCTACCTTACTTTCAACATTTTTGCAATATACATTGCCCACTTATCTCCAGAATATAAAGAATTATTTCAATCTTTTTGGGATACCCTGTGTACCATATGGTTAGATTTATCCATTACCCTAGCGCCAACAGAATTATTATCTCAAATTAATTTGGCGTTTGTTCAACATGGAATTTTAACTTCCACGTTTACCTCCATAGTTCTCTTTTTCATTGAGACTTAGCACTGTTTAAAACGTCACCAGATCTTCAAATTTCTTAAAAATTTAAAATATCTGCGAAAGGTTGATTCTAGAGTAATGGAGTAAGTTAGATAAATATTAAAACATAACAATGACGTGTAAAACAAGCATTTCATTAATATATATATATATATATATAAACGCATTTATTACTTTCCTTATATACATAATGTATAAGGAAAGTATTGCGACGGGGTCGAAAATTTGAATTCAAGTTTTCGACGGGAGAACACGTTTCAAGCATCCCTGATCACGAATCAAACATTTTTGAAGCGATGTCTGTGTGTGTGTGTGTGTGTGTGTCAGTGAGTCTGTGGAGACGATAACTGACGAACAAATGGACCGATTAGAACGAAATTTTGTACAAAAATCACAATCTGCAAACACTGGAAGCTTATTGTTTTTATACGCAATCGAATGTTCAGAACCCCCTAAATTTTCGCGTGAAATTTTGAAAAAATCGTCAAAAAATCAAAACCGCTAATAAGGTTACACAAATAGACATTTCTTGTGTAGTTTTTCATTAGAAAACGATTGTCATAAGTTTTAGAACGCTAACATGAACCGTTCTCGAGATATTGCACATTTTTAAAAAAAATTATCAAAAAGTCATATAAAAAAAAAATATTTCCTATTGAGGAACATGTTCACTTTTCATATGTAATACCATGCGATAAATTGGGTGACATCATTCTCGTGGATCTAGCTCGTTCCATTCATGAAAAAAGATACTTTGAGTAATACTTTTGTATTTGAACGCCAATAGTCATTTATCTGCTGTAAGAATAACTTATTTCTCCGTCCATAACGCTTGGCGAGATTTTGGCGACGAATTTGGTGGAATGTCGCCAACTTGGCGACATTTTAAATTGTTGTCAAATTAGCAAAAATCTCGCCAAATGGATAAAAATGACGTTAAATCAATGAAAATGGCGACCAATTGAAGAAAATTCAATATTTTGTCATATACTATAAGAATAACATTTTTACTTTCCTTATATACATAATGTATAAGGAAAGTATTGCGACGGAGTCAAAAATTCGAATTCGAGTTTTCGACGGGAGAGCACGTTTCAAGCATCCCTGATCACGAATCGAACATTTTTGAAGCGATGTCTGTGTGTGTGTGTGTGTCAGTGAGTCTGTGGAAACGATAACTGACGAACAAATGGACCGATTTCAACGAAATTTGGTACAAAAATCACAATCCGTAAACACTGGAAGCCTATTGTTTTTATACGCAATCGAATGGTCAGAACCCCCCTAAATTTTCGAGTGAAATTTTGAAAAAATCGTCAAAAAATCAAAACCGCTAATAAAGTTACGCAAATAGACATTTCTTATGTAATTTTTCATTAGAAAACGATTGACATAAATTTAGAACGCTAACATGAACTGTTCTTGAGATAATGCTCATTTTTCAAAAAAATAATCAAAAAGTCACATAAAATAAAAAAAAAATTCCTATTGCGAAACATGTTCACTTTTCATATGTAATAACATGCGATAAATTGAGTGACATCATTCTCGTGGATCTAGCTCGTTCCATTCATGAAAAAAGATACTTTGAATAATACTTTTGCATTTGAACGCCAATAGTCATTTATCTGCTGTAAGAATAACTTATTTCTTCGTCCATAACGCTTGGCGAGATTTTGGCGACGAGTTTGGTGGAATATCGCCAACTTGGCGACTTTTAAAAGGTTGCTAAATTAACGAAAACTCGCCAAATGGATAAAAATGACGCTAAATCAATGACGACTCATTGATGATGACGACATGGAAAATGACGACTCATTGACGAAAATTCAATATCTCGAAAAGAATACAATACTATAAAAATAATCTATACTACTATAAAAATAATCTATACTACTATAAAAATAATCTATTTTTTATCTATAAAAATAATCTATTATTTATTATTATTATCTAATCTATAACTACTATAAAAATAATCTATTTTTTTACTGTAAAAGTAGTAAATTCATTGCATTATATAAGGAAAGTCATGTGCTGCCCACATCAGATTTTTTTTCATTACGATGATTGAAACTGTTAGGTTTCTTAATTGTTGAGCCATAAATAATCCCTTTTATGCATAATTATGTTAAAGTTTGAAGTCTGCTGTCATGTTAAGGCAATATAAAATGTCGAATAAATATCGAAGTTTTCGCTCGAATATCATAACATCATATCTGGTTCTAGATTAAAATAAAAATGCTGATGTAAAGTTTTGTGAAAATACATGATTATTTGCTACATGTATTGTGCACAAAATATATTGATTACAGACAGACGGTCATCGCTCTAAATACAGTCAAAACGTAGTCTGGAGGTCCTAAAAGATATAATAGCCTAAAAACGCGAAGTCGAAAATTTTCGTGAAAACATTACTTTCTTTATACTATATTTCATAGCATGAGATAGCAAAAAGAGCCCTTTCCGCCTTCCTCAAGCACGTTGCGAAGAATATGCCAACTCAACCTATCACGGGAACACTGAGAGTGACTTGTAAGACATCGCACACGATTGGATCCTGTGGATATGACTAGGTGATCACTAGCTAGCTCTAGTTCAAATATGGGGAACCGTGAAGAGAACAATCATATAACATCATAACGTGCGATTCTAGCTTCAAGACCCGGATATTGTAATGTATATGGGGAGCCATGACTCATGAATATGAGAGACCGGACGGACATATCTGCGCTGTTCAGTTGGCCAATGACCAGCACGTTATATGGCCGAATCATAACGACACATAAAACACCACAACATCTAATATTCATTGTGTTGCTGTGCTTTTAATAATATTGATTCTCTTAATGAAATATAAACCGGTAGCTATATTTTAATTATTTAAATTGAGTTTCTTTCTCAGATATTTGTGCAATCGTATTTATCAACAATACATCAATTTGATATTATACTTGTAGTGAAAAAAAAAAAACGACGGAGAGATTTTCTATAAAAATATTGTTATTTTAGTTAAATAAGTTTTCCCCGATTAAAGATTCTAAATATCGTATATTTTAATTTAAAAAATATGATGTGGGCAGCACATGACTTTCCTTATATAATGCAATGAATTTACTATTTTTACAGTAAAAAAAATCTGATGTGGGCAACACATGACTTTCCTTATATAATGTAATTAATTTACTACTTTTACAGTAAAAAAAATCTGATGTGGGCAACACATGACTTTCCTTATATAATGTAATGAATTTACTACTTTTACAGTAAAAAACTAGGCTTTTCTTATAGTAGATAATAATATTCTTTCCAAGATATTGAATTTTCGACAATTAGACGTCATTTTCATTGATTTAGCATCATTTTTATCCATTTGGCGAGATTTTCATTAATTTGGCAACATTTCAAAAAAGTCGCCAAGTTGGCGACATTCCGCCAAATTCGTCGGCAAAATCTCGCCAGGCGTTATGCACTAAGAAAAAAGTTATTCTTACAGCAGATAAATGACTATTGGCGTTTAAATACAAAAGTATTATTCAAAGTATATTTTTTCATGAATGGAACGAGCTAGATCCACGAGAATGATGTCACTCAATTTATCGCATGGTATTACATATGAAAAGTGAACATGTTTCTCAATAGGAATTTTTTTTTATGTGACTTTTTCATAATTTTTTTGAAAAATGTACAATATCTCGAGAACGGTTCATGTTAGCGTTCTAAAATTTATGCCAATCGTTTTCTAATGAAAAATTACGTAAGAAATGTCTATTTGCGTAACTTTAATAGCGGTTTTGATTTTTTGACGATTTTTTCAAAATTTTATTCGAAAATTTAGGGGGGTTCTGAACATTCGATTACATGTAAAAACAATAGGCTTCCAGTGTTTACGGATTGTGATTTTTGTACCAAATTTGGTTTGAATCGGTCCATTCGTTCGTCAGTTATCGTCTCCACAGACTCACTGACACACACACACACACACACACACACATACTTTCACACACACACACACACACACACACACACACACACATACACACACACAGACATCACTTCAAAAATGTTTGATTCGTGATCAGGGATGCTTGAAACGTGCTCTCCCGTCGAAAACTCGAATTCGAATTTTCGACCCCGTCACAATACTTTCCTTATACATTATGTTTATAAGGAAAGTAACAAATAGGTTATTCTTATAGTTAGATACTTATATTCTTTCCAAGATATTGAATTTTCGTCAATTAGTCGTCACTTTGATTGATTTCGCGTCATTTTTATCCATTTGGCGAGATTTTCATTAATTTGGAAACGACATTTCTGCAAATTCGTCGCCAAAATCACCAAGCGTTATGGACGGATAAGCTATTCTTATAGCAGATAAATGATTATTGGCGTTCAAACACAAAAGTATTACTCAAAGTATATTTCCTCATGAATGGAACGAACTAGATTCACGAGAATGATGTCACCCAATTTATCGCATGGTATTACATATGAACAGTGAACATGTTTCTCAACAGTTAATATTTTTACTTTCCTTATATACATAATGTATAAGGAACGTATTGTGACGGGGTCGAAATTTCGAATTCGAGTTTTCGACGGGAGAGCACGTTTCAAGCATCCCTGATCACGGATCAAACATTTTTGAAGTGATGTTTGTGTGTGTGTGTGTGTGTCAGTGAGACTGTGGAGACGATAACTAACGAACGAATGGACCGATTCGAACGAAATTTGGTACAAAAATCACAATCCGTAAACACTGGAAGCCCATTGTTACTTTCCTTATATACATAATGTATAAGGAAAGTATTGTGACGGGGTCGAAAATTCGAATTCGAGTTTTCGACGGGAGAGCACGTTTCAAGCATCCCTGATCACGAATCAAACATTTTTGAAGTGATGTCTGTGTGTGTGTATGTGTGTGTGTGTGTGTGTGTGTGTGTGTGTGTGTGTGAAAGTATGTGTGTGTGTGTGTCAGTGAGTCTGTGGAGACGATAACTGACGAACGAATGGACCGATTCGAACCACATTTGGTACAAAAATCACAATCCGTAAACACTGGAAGCCTATTGTTTTTATACGTAATCGAATGTTCAGAACCCCCCTAAATTTTCGAATAAAATTTTGAAAAAATCGTCAAAAAATCAAAACCGCTAATAAAGTTACGCAAATAGACATTTCTTATGTAATTTTTCATTAGAAAACGATTGGCATAAGTTTTAGAACGCTAACATGAGCCGTTCTCGAGATATTGTACATTTTTCAAAAAAATTATGAAAAAGTCACATAAAAAAAAAATTCCTATTGAGAAACATGTTCACTTTTCATATGTAATACCATGCGATAAATTGAGTGACATCATTCTCGTGGATCTAGCTTGTTCCATTCATGAAAAAATATACTTTGAATAATACTTTTGTATTTAAACGCCAATAGTCATTTACCTGCTGTAAGAATAACTTTTTTCTTAGTGCATAACGCTTGGCGAGATTTTGGCGACGAATTTGGCGGAATGTCGCCAACTTGGCGACTTTTTTGAAATGTTGCCAAATTAATGAAAATCTCGCCAAATGGATAAAAATGATGCTAAATCAATGAAAATGACGACTAATTATCGAAAATTCAATATCTTGGAAAGAATATTAGTATCTACTATAAGAAAAACCTATTTTTTTACTGTAAAAGTACTAAATTCATTACATTATATAAGGAAAGTCATGTGTTGCCCACATCAGATTGTTTTTATACGCAATCGAATGTTCAGAACCTTCTTAAATTTTCGAGTGAAATTTTGAAAAAATCGTCAAAAAATCAAAACCGCTAATAAAGTTACGCAAATAAACATTTCCTATGTAATTTTTCATTAGAAAACGATTGACATAAATTTTAGAACGCTAACATAAACCGTTCTTGAGATATTGCACATTTTTCAAAAACATTATCAAAAAGTTATATAAAATAAAAAAAAAATATTTCCTATTGAGAAACATGTTCACTTTTCATATGTAATACCATGCGATAAATTGGGTGACATCATTCTCGTCGATCTAGCTCGTTCCATTCATGAAAAAAGATACTTTGAGTAATACTTGTGTATTTGAACGCCAATAGTCATTTATATGCTGTAAGAATAACTTATTTCTCCGTCCATAACGCTTGGCGAGATTTTGGCGACGAATTTGGCGGAATGTCGCCAACTTGGCGACATTTTAAATTGTTGCCAATTTAACAAAAATCTCGCCAAATGGATAAAAATGACGCTAAATCAATGAAAATGACGACTAATTGAAGAAAATTCAATATCTTGGAAAGAATATAAGTATCTACTATAAGAACATCTTTTTTAACTTTAAAAGTAGTAAATTCGTTGCATTATATAAGGAAAGTCATGTGTTGCCCACATCAGATTTTTTTTTTATTTTAGCTTTCACTGATACTTATGGACCGTTTCGAAAAAAATAAAACGTGTCTGTTCTATTTTTCCAAATTGTACCAAAATCTAATTCGCATAATGAACATAAATAGTTTAACAGACAAATTCCACAAAATTTCGACGAATGGTTTTTCGAATTAGAGTGGATACATACATAGCTATAGATACACTCAAAGTGAAGTTCAAACTATCAATCCCCCCCCCCCCCTCCATTGGTTACCGCCAATCAGTGTTTCTTTCAGAACACTTTGGTCAGAGGAGGGGTGAATGAAATTTTAGGGGGGGCGGGCAAGTTTTCCATTTGTCCTATATAAATATATCTAAATGCTGTGTCACATAAATAAAAACTAGGTTAACATAAACTGTTTTCGGGGGGGGGGGGGGGGGCAAAAGCCCCACGGAGGTGTGTCTGAAAGAAAAAGTGTCGTCAATGTTCTAGGAATTATCATCGTTTTTCTAGGGAAAAATGCTATTGTCATAAAATTCGAATTATTTGAGATCGAATTATTATTAATTCAAAATTCATCTAATCATGAGAATGACTAAAAATTGTATGTGGTCCTAGTTTCTCCGATAATGTATCTATATAAAATTTGAAAGTGGTACGTGCATTCGTTTTCGAGTTAGCGGTTCCGTATATATAGGATTTGCCGACATGCAATCCCCCCCCCCTCCGCCCGACACACACACACAAACAGATGGACATTTCTAAAAGTGTTAGAAATGGGTTCAGGAGGTGTTAAAATGCTTGTCCTTTAAAATTTCGAATCCCAATATTTTTGGTAAAACAGTATTTTCTCAAAAGATGTTCTAGCATATTTGACCTCACTTTTCGTGCTTCGTTCAATTGGTTTTACACATCTATTTTTAATCTATAAGCATTTTTTAAAATTAAATATGAAATTCTTTTATATAATTTTTTCCCAGGTGAGTGGTTTCTCTATATTAAGAAAAAATAGCTACCGCCGTCGCCATTTAACAAATTTCTCATTCCTTGAGTATCTCTGCTTCGTACCGCAAAAACTATACCACAGAAGAATATAAAATTTGGTACACTTGTAGAGAAATGTTAGGGGAACACGCTGAAATAAAACGTTTTTAGATTAAGGGGACGATGGACGTTGAAATGAGCAAAAATCGACTAAGAAAAGTTTTTTTTTAATATATAACATTGTTTTACACATTTAACCTTTTGCTTACTGGTGGGACAGCATTCATCCCAAACGAAGAACCTCCCAAAATGACAGGTATTTGACACACCCTATGCACCTGCTGCAGCAGGGACAATGCTTCTGCCGGCAATTTCCATGGACGCCAATGTCTGCAAAGTGGGGTCGAACAGTTTGGGATAGGGTATGTCAAATACCTGTCATTTTGGGAGGTTCTTGGTTTGGGATGGACGCTGTCCCACCAGTAAGCAAAAGGTTAAATACATTTTTTTCGAAACGAAATTTTCAAAGGTTTTACATTTTTAAAATGCTTCATGCGTCTTAATTTTTGTTTAAGATGCATGAAATTTGGTAAGAAGACACCTTTCATATTTTTTAATGAAACTGGGTTTGCATTTTATAATTGAACTTTATTAAGGTAATTAAAAGTGAATATAATAACCCAATTAAATGATGAAAATTAAGTTTAATGCAGAAAAATATTTTAAAAAAATTAACTTTCTAAGGGATTTAAAAATGAATACCCAAATTTGTTCATAATGTGTTTTTGAGTGATCATAATGTAAAATTAATCAAAAATGTGAACAAATGGCACGCAAGGAGCATTTCCAAATTTTCGTTAAAAAAAATTAAATTAAAAAAAAAATACAAAATTATAACAAAATTGAAAAGAATTGAATGGTATTTTATAATGTTAAGAAGAATATTTATACAAATTTTCATGTTTCTAAGTCAATAAATAAATAAAAAAAAGTTTCAACGTCCACCGTCCTCTTAAAACTTTAGTTTAAGAAATATTTAATGTCAAAGACAAAGTATTTGAGCTGCCAGTTCACGTCCTGGACAGACTAACAATAGCAAGCTCACTCATTTTTGCAGGTATGTACCTACACAGTTGAATTTTTTTCCAGACGATGCATTTTTTTTAAACTTCGATGTAGTTTACGAGCTATTCTACTTTTTCTGCTGCACTTCTGAAGAGAAAAATGTTCTTTCGCATCGGCGAGTTCATCGAGTTTGTATGTCTCTTACCACAAAAACTATAGCATACAAAAGTATGAAATTTGGTACATTTATAGAGAAATAATATGAGAACACGATAAAATAAACTGTTTTCCAATGTAAACTTCAGTGTGACTTGCGAAAGCTCGCGAAGCGACTTCTGCGGGTTTGGCAAAGTGTAGCGAGCAGGGGGGCGGAGTCTCCTTGTTTTCCATAAAAAATGGGAGGTTAACTCATTATAGGGTAACATAAGAATAAAAGTTCATTTATTACAATTTACGTTATGCAGAAACTAGTCTAAAGTAGAAAAATCTGATGTGGACCGCACAGGACTTTCCCTGCAGTCTTATATCCACGTTCTCTTTATTTTAATTAAATTTATTTCACTTTTAATTCAATTTTCGTTCTCATTCGGTAACCGGACCTATTTTCAAAGGTGGCGTAGAGAAAATACGAAAAACTAAAATATCTCGAGAACGGCTAGTCCTAGTGTAATGGGGTTGGTTTTATTCCTGTTGTCGCTAAACATTACGTATTAAACAAGCATTTAATGGATATATTTGAGCATGCGTAGTTTTTTATTTTAGATTTTGGCGATTTTTGAGGGCATTTTGCAAAAAAAGGCAGATTATTTTTTTCCGAATCCTAGCAAAATCAAATCAGCATCAGGGTGACCCACAAGTGACTCATCTGCCGAATTTTGTGAAATTCGGTCCATTAGTTTTTTAGTTAGAGTGCCGGCCATTTCGCAAAAAAGGGCGGATTCTTCTATCCCGAATCGTACCCAAAACTAATCAGCACCAGATTCGCCTACAAGTGATTTACCTACCAAATTTTGTGAAATTCGGTCCATTAGTTTTTTAGTTAGAATGGATACAATATCTGCACAGACAGACAAACAGACATACAGACAGACAGACACACAGACAGACAGACACACAGACAGACAGACACACAGACAGACAGACAGACAGACACACAAACAGACAGACACACATACAGACGTCACGCTAAAAATGTTTTTTTCGTATTCTAGAGGTCTCGAAACGTGTAGATCCGTTGAAAACTCGAGTTACGATTTTCAACATGATTCCAATACTTTCCCTATACATTACCATATATTGCAGGAAAAGTAAAAAAGGAGTGCAATTATTTGTAATATTTATGAAGATATTTACAATAGAAGTAATCTAAAAACTAAGTAGGGAAAAAGATCAGATTTTCCATTCTCGTGCTGCAGGGGTGGATTTCAAATTGAAACTGTCGCATAAAACGTATTTTCGCAATATTTGCAGAGGACTATATTTTTAGGGGGAAATATTTCCGATTTTTAAATAAGCAATAACTCGTCGAATAACACAGAAAAATGCACCGTCTTTTTTCTTTGGATTACTGTACATAGCAACTTTTTCTAATTCACCTTTTATCTCAAGAGATTTAACAATTTAGATTCCCTATTTTTTTCAATCTCCCCCCCCCCCCCTCTCGAAAAAAAATATATATAAAGGAATTTCGCATTTAATTGCAAAAAACTTTCAAATTGGATGTATATGTCTAAAGCTAATTACCGAAATACGAAAAGCCAGGTCAACTATGATGAAACGCCCTGCATGTATACTTACATATGAATATATGTATATATATAAATACATACATACATATATGATTAGATGCATACATGAATATTTAGAATTCGGATGTTTTAAATTTGCTGACTAACAAACTTAAATCGAAAAAAAAATATTTGCCATTATTCGTAAACATTTAACTAAATACAGAGTAACTAAATACAGAGTAACTTAACTAACTAAAATCAAATTTTATAATCCTGCTCATACTGAAGCAAACAGCGCCACTGGATCTGGCATGTATTTATTAAAGTTAAACAATACCGAATTGCCATTAATTAAGGTAACACAAAAATGTATATAACCGCAAATATCATAATTAGCATAGTTAGTCTGATTTGTACAGTTAACATAGACACTGAATTGTTGGGAAACGTCTATGAAGAATATTAGCGAGCAAGAAAGAAGATATAAGCACTGGTGAGCAAGAGAGATGATGCAGGCACTACAGGTCGATTTTTATAGATCTGGAGTTTACTTTTAATTTTTTCCTCGTTCGTAACTGTTATGCTCTTAGTTTCTGTGTATTTTTTCCTTTTGTTGTCTGTACTGTGGTGGTTGTGCTGTGTGGTTTTATACTAGCGAAGAATTATTGTGTCAAGTGCTACTGCTAGAAATTAAAAAAAACAAAAAAAAAAACGCAGACATTGTGATCTGGCATATTTTTTCAGTGCAGCCAACGGTTTTTAATAAAATACTGAGAATATGATTTCAGTCCTTTGATAGCTTAGAACATGATTTTTGGACTACCAAAAAATAAAAAATGAAGCTCCTCTAATTTTTGATCATCTTTATGCAATATATATATAATAAACTCGTTTTTCTTATTCCATGATTTTTTAACAAAATTATGGTTATTATAATTCAATGCATATAGCTGTTAGTTTTGTGTGTTGTGAAGTTGTGCTTTTAGTTTTAGATAATTTTACGGTATAATTGAAATTTATGCTGACATACAATTTAACAAAAAGAAAGAAAATATTTAATTGTCTGTTATATGCATAAAAAATGCTATGGTAAAAGAAATAGAAAATAAGATTTTCTATAATCCTTTGCATGTAGATAAAAGAAAAGAAGTAATGCAACAACAAAGACATTTTTGAGTTTTTGTTACTCTGTGACATGTTTGACACATTTATAAACAATTTATTATATATCCTAAAATAATTGTAAAAGGGCTTTGGCGGTCTTGTTTCCATTAAGGAATTAAACAACAAATTGAAAATTCTGACAATTATATTCAGTTATTAAAAAATGGCATTATTTAGAAAATATCTTCAAGATTCATTTATGAGCTGGGATAGCCAGGAGACGTACAAATCGTGTATATGACCACGCCCATATATGCCCACTCTCATTTTTAGAATTCTGAGTCTTTAGGATGCATTTAAATATTTCTTATTTGCAATAAATATGAAAGCTGGTGGCAAACTTTAATTCAGAGTGTTCCATTCTAAAATAATATTTGCGCATGTGCTACAATTACCAAGCAAAAATACGGAAATAGGAATAACTCTTCGTTGCGGATTTCATATTGGCAATAATTTTGCCATTTCAAGTCTAAATTTTATTTTATTTAATTTATAGTTCGACCGGCTATAGGTAAATTTTTTGACTGTAGCCATTTAGACATATTATTTTATCTCTTTAAAAAGGATGAGATTAGAAAACATTGTATTTGAATTCTCCCCCACATATACCCATATTGTCTATATATACCAGTAATATTTTAAAAGTATATTTTATATAAAAAATTATTTCAATAAATCAATAAAATGACAGGGTATGTTAATGCAATCAAGATAGCTGCGCCCAATAAGGCTGCAGTTAATGCAATAAATATGAAACATGGTGGTAAACTTTAATGCAGAGTGTTTCATTCTAAATTAATATTTGCGCATTTGCTACAATTACCAAAGAAAAATACAGAAATTGGAATAATTTTTCGTTGCGGATTTCATATTGGCAATAATTTTGCCCTCTCAAGTCGAAAGTTTATTTAATTTAATTTATAGTTCAACAGGCTATAGGTAAATTTTTTGACTGTAGCCATTTAGACAGCTCTTAGTTAAGAAAGCTCCAAACGAATAGTAAGTATTATTCTATCTCCTAAAAGAGTATGAGATTAGAAAATATTGCATTTGAATTTTTTCTTCCCCTTTCCCTATAATATCCTTAAAATATTACATATAGTGCATATATTATATGTCTGTAGATTTTCAGAGATGTCCAGTGACGTCCTGACCTGCGGGCCGCATTCGGACTGCGAAATAGTTTTGTAACCCGTAAACCTAGCACGCTGAAAAAAGGACATTTTAAACAAATTTAATTATTTGAAATGTTTACGATTTTTGAATGAAGTTCTATCATATAATTACCACATTTTAATAGGAGCGTCTTGACCTCCTTCAATTGTAATTCCTATTTTTAAATATTCGTAAAATTTATTAAACTTTAACGCTTTATTTAATTTCCATTTTAATATATATGTAAAATATATTTTAATATTTACCAGCTGCGGTGCTCGCATCTAGTAGTTAATTTCTCAGCTGTCACTTTTTGTATTGTAACAGAGTGGAGTATTTTAAATTGAGTTTTTACTTGATTTACGCATTTTATGGATTGTGGTGTGTTGTTGTTGTTGAGACCCAGACCGTCCGACCTACCAGAAAGGTGTAAGGTAACAGTTTGGACGACCGGGAAGTGCCACCCAATTTAGACCGGAACCCAGTGGGGGAGGCATCCACAGGGGCCGTACCCTCCTTCCCCTACCACCAACCTCTCGGAAGGACTTACGGACCCACATGTTTAACGTGATCGTACTCCGCATGAACACGGCGGCAGTTGTGGCAGCGTGCAATTCCAGCGCGTAAACCACAGGGCTACCGCGTCCGAAATGTGCCAATAGCACTCGGTGTTCCCAGGTGGTCACCCACCCAAGTACTGACCGTGCTCGATGCTGCTTGACTTCGGTGATCTAACGAGACAGGTGTTTTCAGAACGGTACGGCCGTTGGCTCTGTGGTGTGCTGTGTCTATCTCTGCAATTGAAATGTAATGTACGTATGTACTAAATGTAACTCAAGAATTATAAGATGTTGCATGAAACTTACAGTTGGAGATTTACTTTGATGCCCATTAAATTTCCGTAAGAAAAAAAAATTGCACATCTTTCTTACATTATGACTCGAAAAAAAAATCTGTTGTGGGCAGCACATGACTTTCCTTATATAACGCAATGAATTTACTACTTTTACAGCAAAAAAATAGGTTGTTCTTATAGTAGATACTTATATTCTTTCCAAGATATTGAATTTTCGTCAATTAGTCGTCATTTTTATTGATTTAGCGTCATTTTTATCTATTTAGCGAGATTTTAGTTAATTTGGCAACATTTAAAAAAGTCGCTAAGTTGGCGACATTCCGCCAAATTCGTCGCCAAAATCTCGCCAAGCATTATGAACGAAGAAATAAGTTATTCTTATAGCAGATAAATGACTATTGGCGTTCAAATACAAAATATTACTCAAAGTTTCTTTTCTCATGAATGGAACGAGCTAGATCCACAAGAATGATGTCACTAAATTTATCGCACGATATTACATATGAAAAGTGAACATCTTTCTCAACAGTTAATATTTTTTTTAATTTATGGGATTTTTTGAAAAATTTATTTGAAACTGTGCGATATCTCGAGAACGGTTCATGCTAGCATTCTAAAGTTTATGTCAATCATTTTCTAAGGAAAAATTACATAAGAAATGTCTATTTGCATAACTTTATTAAAGGTTTTGATTTTTTGATGATTTTTTCTAAATTTCACTCGAAAATTTAGGGGGGTTCTGAACATTCGATTGCGTTTAAAAACAATAGGCTTTCAGTATTCACGGATTGTGATTTTTGTACCAAATTTCACTCGAATCTCTCCATTTGTTCGTGAGATATCGTCTCCGCAGACTCACTGACACACACACCCACACACATACATTCACACACACATACACACACACACAGACATTTATCTCAAAAATGTTTGATTCATGATCAGTGATACTTGAAACGTGCTCTCTCGTCGAAGACTCGAATTCGAATTTTCGACCCCAATACTTTCCTTATACATTATGTATATAGGGAAAGTAAAAATTCAAAGTAATGAAATAAAAGATAAAACACACTATACATCTATGTTTTGCAAATGATTGTTTTCTGTGAAACTTTTTCATGAAAAATCCCCCGCAATTTATTCTGATATGGTAAGATAAACCATTTTAATGAAGTTTCGCGTTTAGGTAAATTTTAGCGATTTGATGCCAATGAAAACAACAAATTACCAATAAAAAAAATTAAATAATTGAAAACTGTAAATTTAATGTAATTTTATGTGTAAAAATTAATGTATATACTAATTCAATTATTATAACGAGAAAAAAAAAGAGAAAGAAACAAAAATTAATATATAGGGAAATTCACTTGCCGCTCATAAAATTTGGATTATATCTATTTATTTGATAAATCATCTAAAAAGAATTTACACTACATCGAAATTTGTATCGTTTTGAAAATTTTAACCTTTTGCACAATTAAATTAAATATATAAAATGATTGTTTATTGAATGTGATTGATTATTATTATTTTGATTGCATTTTACACAATAAAAAATTCTTGTCTGTTTCACTGTCGGCTGTTTGTGTCGTCTATAGAAAAAAATCTAAGCTTCGGACAGCCGCGAAATTCAGTATTGGGTTAATTGAGCTCCCGATACAACATGCCTTGAAGAGCTTTTCTTAAAATTCGAGTTTCCTTTACAGTTATTTTTTGTTGAATCACGATTTTGAACGATTTTTCTATCCCATCCTGAAAAACGCATTTTCTTCCTCATATTTTGATCTGTGGTCTCGATTTCTCGGGAATGGGAACAGAAGACTTTTTGAAGCGAGCTCGCAGAGTCCACTTCGACGATAAGAACTTGAACTTTCGCTCCAGTAGCTCAACGGTAGAGCGTCGGTTGATCAGTTCGGAGATCCTGGGTTCGATTCCCGGTTGGGGCAGCAAAGGTTCTTTACAAGCTGAGCAGTGGGAATTTCGAAAAAAAAAATCGACAGATTTTTTACAGATTTTTGAAGTCAGGAAAATTCCGAAACATTCATAAAAAAACAACAACTAGGAGTGCCAATTTATAAAGAAAAACTAAATCACACTTCAATTTTAGAGCTATCATCCTAATTTTTACTTTCCCTGCAATACTTGTATAGGGAAAGTATTGAAATTATGTCGAAAATCACAACTCGAGTTTTCGACGGATCTACACGTTTCGAGACCTCTGGAATACGAAAAAACTATTTTTAGCGTGACGTCTGTATGTGTCTGTGCAATGTATGTATCCACTCTAACTCAAAAACTAATGGACCGAATTTCATGAAATTAGGTAGGTAAGTCACTTGGATGTGACCCTGGTGCTGATTAGTTTTTGGTACGATTCATAAAAGCAGAACTCTCCTTTTTTTGCAAAAAAGTCAGTAAAAACTTCATTTATCCTCTCCAGCTAAAATACTAATCAACCAAATTTCACAAAATTTGGTAGATAAGTTACTTGTTGGATACTCTGGTGCTGATTAGATTTTAGTATGATTCGGAGAGTAACAACCTGCCCTTTTTTTACGAAATGGCCTCAAAAATCGCCAAAATCTAAAAAAAAAGAAAAGAAAAGACTACGTATGTTGAAATGTATCAATTAAATTCTTGTTTTATACGCAATTTTTGACAAGGAAAAGAATATAACACACTCCATTATACTTTAGGACTAACCGTTCTCAAGATATTTGCGATTTCTTGCATTTTTGTTACGTCGCTATCGGAAAAATGTCCAATTACCAAATAAAAACAAAAAATTGAATTAAAAATGAAAATTTAGTGTTATTTGGTGCAATTAAACTCAATCCAATGAATTATTAAAGAAATAAAGAAAATATGAATTTAAGTCTGCAGAGAAAGTCATGTGCTGTCCACATCAGATTTTTTTTCTTAAACTGAAGTTAAAAGTTGGGAAAATGTTGCTCAGCTGTCGAAAGAAATAAATCTGATGTGGGCAGCACATGACTTTCCCTCCAGACTTATATCCACGTTCTCTTTATTTCAATTAAATTTAATTCACTTTTAATTCAATTTTCGTTCTTATTTTCAAAGACTTATTTTCAAAGGTGGCGTGGAGAAAATATGAAAAGAACTAATATATTTCGAGAACGGCTAGTCCTAGTGTAATGGGGTTGGTCTTATTCTTTTCTTCGTTAAAAATTACGTATTAAACAAGCATTTAATGGATATATTTGAGCATACGTAGCTCTTTAGTTTAGATTTTGACAATTTTTGAGGGCCATTCTGCAAAAAAGGCAGGTTATTTTTTCTGAATCGTACCAAAATCTAATCAGCACCAGGGTGGCCTATACGTAACTCATCTACTGAATTTTGTGAAATTCGGTTCATTAGTTTTTCAGCTAGAGTGGTTACACGCTTTTGCGGGCCATTTCGCAAAAACAGGCGGGTTCGGTTCTCCCGAATCGTACCCAAAACTAATCAGCACCTGATCCGCCCTCAAGAGACTTACCGAAAAAATTTTGTGAAATGCGATCCATTAGTTTTTTAGATAGAGTGGATACAAAATCTGCAGAGACAGACAGACACACAGGCACACACACACAGACATCACGCTAAAAATAGTTTTTCGTATTCTAGAGGTCTCGAAACGTGTAGATCCGTCGAAAACTCGAGTTGCGATTTTCGACATGATTCCAATACTTTCCCTATACATTACCAAGTATTGCAGGGAAAGTAAAAATCTGATATGGGCAGCACATGACTTTCCCTGCAAACTTATATACACATTCTCTTTATTTTAATTAAATTTAATTCACTATTAATTCAATTTTCGTTCTCATTTGGTAACTGGACTCATTTTCAAAGATGGCGTAGAGAAAAAACGAAGAAACTAAAATATCTCGAGAACGGCTAGTCCTAGTGTAATGGGGTTGGTCTTATTCTTTTCTTCGTTAAAAATTACGTATGAAACAAGCATTTAATGGATATATTTAAGCATACGCAGTTTCTATTTTAGATTTTGTCGATTTTTGAAGGCCATTTTGCAAAAAAAGGCATGCTCTTTTTTTTCCGAATCTTACCAATATCTAATCAGAACCAGCGTGTCCCACAAGGGACTTACCTACCAAATTTTGCGGAATTCGGTCCATTGGTTTTTCAGCTAGAGTGGATACAAGCTTTTGCGGGCCATTTCGCAAAAAAGAAATGCGGGTTCTTTTATCCCGAATCACAACCAAAACTAATCAACAACAGATTCACCAACAAGTGACTTACCTACCAAATTTTATGAAATTCGGTCAGTTACTTTTTGAGGTAGAGTGGATACAACATCTTCACAGACAGACAGACACACAGACACACACACAGACGTCATGCTAAAAATAGTTTTTTCGTATTCTAGAGCTCTCGAAACGTGTAGATCCGTCGAAAACTCCAGTTGCGATTTTCGGCATGATTCCAATACTTTCCCTATACATTACCATGTATTGCAGGGAAAGTAAAAATCTGATGTGGGCAGCACATGACTTTCCCTGCAGACTTATATTAACGTTCTCTTTATTTTAATTAAATTTATTTCACTTTTAATTCAATTTTCGTTCTCATTCGGTAACCTGGCTTATTTTCAAAGGTGGCGTAGGGAAAGTACGAAAAACTAAAATATCTCGAGAACGGCTAGTCCTAGTGTAATGGGGTTGGTCTTATTCTTTTCGTCTTTAAAAATTACGTATTAAATCAGCATTTAATGGATATATTTGAGTATACCCAGTTCTTTAGTTTAGATTTGGACGATTTTTGCGGGCCATTTTGCAAAAAAAGGCAGGTCATTTTTTTCCGAATCGTACCAAAATCTAATCAGCACCAGAGTAACCGATAAGTGACTCATCTACCGAATTTTGTGAAATTCGGTCCATTAGTTTTTCAGCTACAGTGGATACAAGCTTTTGCGGGCCATTTCACAAAAAAGGCGGTTTCTTTTATTCCGAATCGTACCCAAAACTAATCAGCACCAGCCCCGGTCACAAGTGACTTACCTACAAAATTTTGTGAAATTCGGTCCATTAGTTTTTTAGTTAGAGTGGATACAAAATCTGCACAGACAGACACACAGACAGACACACAGACACACAGACAGACACACAGACACACACACAGACACACACACAGACGTCACGCTAAAAATGGTTTTTTCGTATTCTAGAGGTCTCGAAACGTGTAGATCCGTCGAAAACTCGAGTTGCGATTTTCGGCATGATTCCAATACTTTCCCTATACATTACCATGTATTGCAGGGAAAGTAAAAATGATAGTTTCTTTGTTACGGAATTTTTAATTCGGAACCATTGAAATAAAAGTCTTAAAAAGAGCTAAATAGAATATATATCTAGAATATAGCATATCGAAAATATATTTTCTACTGTGAGTTTTGGGATACAATCTCTATTTGTTTTTTAAGCTATATGAACTACAGCTATATGCATATCCAAACCAACGACGCCGAATTGGACGCTCCTATTTGGATTAATGAAGTTCTTCGCTATTATAACCATTCTGTATCGAAAGATAAGAACCTGATCTGAAATCTAATTCTATATCCTTGTCGAACTTTTACAGCGCTACAAATTATTCACTTCTTATTTCTAGTTAGCACTTTTAGTTTTCGAGATATAAGCATTACAATCTTTAAAAACAGAAAATTTTCATTAATAAATTAATGCTTTTCCTGTAGGTCGGACGGTCTGTGTCGAAGAAGAAGAGTCCTCAATTTTACGGGGTGGGATAGCCTAGTGGTTATACTGCACCAGGATTGAATTCGGACGACACGAGTTCGATTCCAGGTTCTCCCCAAAATATACCCGTGTTGGCGTGGAATATGGGCATTTTAAATATGTGGATTCGTAAGTCCTTTCAATAGGTTGGTGATAAGGGAAGGAAGGTATGGTCCCTATGGCTTCCCCCGCATTTGGTTCCAGTCTAAATTAGATGGCTCTTCCCGGCCGTCCAAGCAGATACCTTACACCTTCGGGTAGGTCGGACGGTCTGTGTCAAAGAAGAAGAAGAATCCTGAATTTGATAAAACGATTGATCGTAAACTATGAGAAATTTGTAATAAAATAAATAAATAAATAAAAAGGATCTAGAAATGGGTTCGATTCCCGGTTAGGCAGCAAGGTTCTTTACAAGTTCTTAATCTCAATCACTTTTATAACACTTTTTGTAAAGTTGAGGAACTTGGCTTTTTTTTATAAGTTTGTTTTTTATCGAATAAAACTATTACAAAGCGCATCTTCTCTTGTGAATGGAGCGAACTAGATCGACGTTAAAAGATTGGGAAAGAACATTGCATATGGAAAGTGAACAAACATATTGGTCCATACTGAATTGGAAGGAGTTGGAATGATAAAACTTGAAGTGAGTATTTATTGCATCTCTATATGTCGTTTTGAGGTAAATTTACCTACCAAGATTATTAAGAATTGTATCCAATAACGTTCTCTCTGTATGCAAAATAAATCAAAATAATAACGGTTTGTCTCATCATGTCTACTTGTCAGGAAATTCCAAAAAATCAATCGTTTACTTGTTTAGTTTCAGAGATACAGAGGCAGGACCGCAGCAAGCAGGGGCCAGAGAGGGCTGACCCCCCCCCAAGAGGTATACTCAGCTCCCTCTGATGGAAATATTTTATCTTTTATAGTGGTATGAAATTTTATACAACATGTCATCCGAATTTTGCAAAAAAAAAAAGAAAAAAAATATTGATGATCATCCATTTATTTATATATTTAATTTAAAACGATTCAATGAAGTTTTAAAAATTAAATTAAGGATATAGTATTTAGGGTACTTTTGTATTATTGTATTGAGTTTCACCAATATACCACCTTGCCAACTGATGAGTAGTTATACAGATGAGTCATTAGTTACATAGAGCACGGCATTATCACGTTATACATTATAAACTGATAAGTAATTACAGTCAATTTAATATTATGTGATATAATATATTTAATTATAATTAAAATATTTTTAATGCAGCAATTTATTAAAAACTAAAATGTAACATTTTAGTGCATTTACCTCCGCCCCCCAAATGCTTTTTTTAGGGAGCCCCACTTTCAAGACTGTTGAGCCCCCCCCCCTTTAATTTCACTCCAGCCCCTCTTGGATTGCATTTCTTGCTACGGGTCTGTACAGGAGGATGAAAAAGCCACTTGATGGCTCGTGCACAGAACAGAGCCTTCAACCAACATTGTACGTTATATCTTTGAATTGAACATGGTTGGTGCTTTGTTGCGAATTTTAATTCTTTTGATATATTTAGAAACTGTTACTTACTTTTAATAATTTAAAACCCTGTTAAAATATCTGCACCACAAAATTTAAATTTAGAACCGAGTGAGTTAAAATAAATCATTAGTTTATGCGCTCATTTGCAAATTCTCCATTGAAATAGTGATATTCATATCACAGGAAATAAGTGAAATTGAGCGAATTTGTTGATACTGAAACTAAATTATTAGTTTCCTCACTTTGAGCAGGGCCGTAGCTAGGTAGGGGCCAGAGGCGGGGGGGGGTATACTCAGCCCCCCTGATAAGAAAATTGAATTTTTACTAGTGATAAGAAATTTCATATAAAATGTCATTCAGATTTTGCATACAAAATTTTTCTTTTTATAAATTACTTTTATCTTTTTTCATAAATTACTTCGTTTTAAAGATTTTTTAATTTAGCTGAACTTGTGATTATATTAATGATCAATTCATTTACATATTTAATTTAAAAATATTTAAAAATTATGACAATTTAGGATACTTTTGCATTATTGTGGGTTTTACTGTTATACATTATAGATTCAAAATCAAGCGATAAGTTGGTAAGAGTTAATAGTAAGCATTAACTTGTATTAACTTTCAGAATGTTTCTGCAAATTATTAACAGCTTCATTACTAGTTAATGCTTACATTAAAATCAATTGTAATTATTATATATTAATGTTGATGTATAGTAGCTATGTGGATATTAATAAAAAGCTCTTGGTTTGCAAATATAAATATGTAATTATTTGTTAATAAATTATATAGATTGAAAATATAATAGTAACTTCTATGGTTTATAAATAACTATTAATTGTGTTTTTGACGCGCCCCTCCTTTAAGTCTTCGACGCTAAGCACTGTATAATATCTAATGAAATAAACTTATTAAAAACAAGTTGAATATTAATTTGTTAAAAGTGTTAGTTTCCCTGTCTTTGATAGGTTTAAATATTAATACTAAGATAAATCCGATTAAAAAAGAAACAGCTAAGTTCTTCAGCTTTACAAAAAGTGCCAGCCAAAAAAAAAACATGATTGAGATATGAAGAACTACAGAACTGTTGCTAAGTTTGCTAACCTACATGAGTGAAACGTATAGGAAAGAAAAGTTATTGGTTGTATTTCGTAATAAACTTCGCAAATTCTTCTCTTTGATTTAAAGCACTTTTTGCTGCAATGAACTTCAATAAAATTAAAAAAGTTGAGATGATAAAACTTGTGTATATATATATATATATATATATATATATATATATATATATATATATATATATATATATACACCACGTGTCCAAAAGTATCCGGACACCCCTCCGGAGAAGTGGGTGTGGTTATGTACGTCATAGAAAGAGATAAAAGTGAGCACCACAGCCTTGGGCATTCATAAACGTGCGTTAGAAAGACAAATGACTAAGCCTGCAGAGCTGAGGGAGTTTGTATGTGGCATGATAATTGGATGCCATCGTTGCGAGAAATCGGTTCATGCTATTTAGGCATTAGTGCAGGTGCCTCGATCAACTGTAAGTGATGTCTTTGTAAAATGGACACGTCTGGGATCTACAACTGCAGGAAAACGAAGTGGTCGGCCGCAGAAATTCAGATTGCAGCCGTCGAACTCTGAAGAGGGTGGTGCTGAAGAATCGCAAGGCCCCGATAGCAGCAGTCACTGGTGAGTGAGTTCCAAAATGCATCTGGCGTTATCTGTAGCACCAAGACTGTTCCTCGGGAGCTGAAAATAATAAGTTTTCCCGGTCGTGTAGCCGCTCACAAGACCAACATCAGCACGGTCAATGCGAAACGTCGGTTGCAGTAGTCGTTGCAAACGTCGGTTGCAGTAGGATTGTGGATTGTGGAGCAGTGGAAACATGTACTTTGGAGGGATTAATCCGCTACACTGTCTGGCAGTCCCACGGACGTGTCTGGGTTTGGCAAATGCCAAGCTAACGCTTCTTGCCCGAGTGTATTTTGCCAACTGTAAAGTTTGGTGGCGTCGTCGTCATGGTTTGGGGTTGTTTGTCGTGGTTCGACCTAGCCCCTTAGTTCCTGTGGCGGGAAACATGAACGCTGAGATATATGTTGACATTCTTGACAATTTTGCATTTTCAACTCTCTGGCAACAGTTCGGGGAAGGACCATTTCTGTATCAACAGGATACCTATTCTGTCCATGCAGCGAAGGCTGTGCGGACGTAGTTTGAAGAGATGGGTGATGAAAAATTACACTGGCTCTCACAGAATCCCGATCTGAATCCCATTGAACACATCTGGGATGAATTGGAAAGCAGAATACGTGCCAGGCCAAATCGGCCAACTTCCGTATCCGGACTCACTGCATCTCAGATCGCCAAATGAAAGGCAATTTCTGCTGAAATATTTCAAAAACTGGTGGAAAGTCTACCGAGAAGAGTGCAGGCTGTGATTAATGCAAAAAATGGCCCAACGTTCTGTTAATATGCGCAACATGCCTCCCTGATTCCATAAAGGTAGGTGTTTGGATACTTTTAGCCATATAGTGTATATATACTAGCAGCATACCCGTTCTTCGCAAGGAATATATAATATAAAGAAATTTAAAATTCGCAATCATGTGCAAATTCCAATAATATTCTAAATGGCATTGTTATTCAAAGAATTCTATTAAAATATTTAAATTAATGCTCCTAAAAAGAAATTTAAGAATCTCTGTTCTTACTACACAAAATTATCTTCCCAGGAAGATCTGATGAATAAAATATCCTGGTTCCGTTTGTAAACAAATTTACCAAAAATATAAAATTAAATCAATATATGCCAAAATAAAAGCGCTAAAGTTGTATGGGAAGATATACCTCTATTGCTTATATTCTTGAATATTAGAAGATATACTCGTATATACCCGTGTATCAGTAGAAGATTACCCGTCTGCGATATATCAGTTTCAAATATATTTTTGCAAAAAATAACAGATTGCGTAATAAATTGAAAATATCAATAATCCTCCTAATCTTTAAACCTAAAGGTCGTAATTGATGCCAAAATAACAAAATGAAAGTGCTAAAATTGTATGGGAAGATACATCCCTACTACTTACATTCTCGTAGATTAGAAAATATACCCGTGTATTTAGTAGAAGATTACCCTTACTACATAGTCGTTCTTCGTACGGAATCTATAGAAATAAAATTAAAAATCTGTCTGCCTGTATGTTTGTCTCATCATCACGGGAGAACTGTTGAACCGAATTTGATGAAATTTTGTGTGTAGCCTTGAAATAGCACCACATAAAATTTAGTCCATGTTTCGAGTTTCTAAGACCAGGGGTTGTCGAGATATTAATGAAAAACGAAACTTTTATTTGTCTCATCATCACTGGAATGTTGGATTCGTGTTATAGAGTGCACAAAAGGCGTAAATTCGCCGAAAACTCGATTTTCGACCTATTCCAATACTTTTCTTATACAGTACGATGTATTGTAAATGGAAGGTAATGACCGCCCACCACAGTTCTAGAAAATATTCACTAATATCTGAGCTGGTTTATTTTTAATATTTTTCGACTTTATCATTTTTCACACGTAGTTTTTATACTTTCATCAGCTCGTTCATAATTCTCTAACATAAAAGTATCAAGTCCATCTTAACCTTCTTACATTTTTCCTCCCTCATATCCTGAGGTCGCTACACTCTTAGCACTTTCTCCATAATGCTCCAGCAATTTCGGTGTCGGCAGACATCATGAAAGGCCGGACCCTCGTGCGCATGCGCGGACCGTAGTACTCACGGTCCGGAATCGATGTGGCTGTAATGATTTTGGAGCTAGCTCTCTCTGGCTCTCTTTTCGACTCCCGGAGAAAATTTTTGGGCTGTATTTCGAACGAAGTGTAGAAGTAGTGGCGAAATCGTCAGCCCCCCCTTTTTTGGGGAGGGGTCAGGGGCACACATGATCGTCGTCAAGAATTGATATTTGCTAGAAATATGGCTGACCGCGTTGAAAAGAAGTTGAGTAATATTGAGGTTGGGAAAGAAATAAATGTTTTCAACTTTCGTATCAGAAGAAGAGATGAAACACATTTTTATTCCTTTACAAATATTGCTGGGCCAGTGAAAATACAAAAATCTGATGTGGGCAGCACATGGCTTTCTCTGCAGACACAAATTTATTTTCACTTTCAGAATCCAGCAAATTGAGTGTAATTGCTCCAAATGACAAAGATGCTTATTTGATATTATATCCAATTTAGTGATATAATATCAAATAGTAAAGTTTTAGTGGGTCTTTTTTTTCATTTGATAATTTAATTCATTTTAAAACGTTGCCAGCTTTTCAAAATTCCAGAAAAATCAAAAATGTCAAGAGCGGTTCATTTTAGAGGAATGTGGGTTGGTGTTATTCGTTTCATCGGGAAAAATTACGTAGAGAACTAGCATTAAATTAATATATTTAAGCATATTTAGATTTTATTCAGATTTTGTCGATTTTTACGGGAAATTTCGCAAATAAGGCCTGTTCTGTTTTCATAATTACCATAATTTAATATCATACCATAATGTAATCAGCACAGCCATACCATAATTCAATCAGCACCACCGTACCATAATTTAATATCATACCAAAATTTAATCAGCACCACCATACCACAATTTAATCAGCACCACAATACTATAATTTAATCAGCACCACAATACTATAATTTAATCAGCACCACTCTAACCCATAAGTGACTCATCTGTCAAATTTTTAGAAATTTTTATTGAATAGTTGTTTTAACTAAAGTGAAAACCCTCGTCAGCTCATTAAAATTCGAAAAATCTAAAAATCTTGAGAAGGGTACATTCGAGTGTAATGAGGCTGGTCCTATTCGTTTTGTTTTTAAATATTACATATAAAAAAGAATTTCATTAATAGATTTCAGTGTAATTAGTTATGTTCCTGATTTTGACGATTTTGGGAATTATTTTGCGAAAAAAAAAATTATATTTTTTTTAATTGTACGGAAATTTAATCAACACCAAAGTAACCCATAAATGACGCACTTATCAAATTTTGTGGCATTTCGTCTGTTAGTTTTTGGAGCTAAAGTGGATATATACATTACACACACACACACATACATACACACACACAGTCACACACACACACACACAGAGAGAGAGGGAGAAATAGTCAGATACCATGTTAAAATGATTCTTTTGGTTTCTAAATTGCTCATCGTGTAGATACGCCGAAAACTGGAGTTCCAATTTTCGACACGATTCCAGTATTTTTCTTATACCATACCATGTACTGCAGGGTAAATAAAAAATCTGATGTGGGTATCACATGACTTTCCCTGCAGACTTATATCCACGTTCTCCTTATTTTAATTAAATTTAATTCACTTTTAATTCAATTTTCGTTCTCATTTGATAACTGGACTTATTTTCAAAGGTGGCGTGCAGAAAATACGAAAAAAACTAATATATCTCGAGAACGGCTAGTCATAGTGTAATGGGGTTGGTTTTATTCTTTTCTTCATTAAAATTACGTATTAACCAAGCATTTAATGGATATATTTGAGCATACGTAGCTTTTTAGTTTAGATTTTGACAATTTTTGAGGGCCATTTTGTAAAAAAAGGCAGGTTCTTTTATCCCGAATCGTACCCAAAAGTAATCAGCACCAGACTTGCCCACAAGTGACTTACCTACCAAATTTTGTGAAAAACGGTCGATTAGTTTTTTAGTTAGAGGGGATGCAAAATCTGCACAGACAGACAGACCGACACATAGACACACACACACAGACGTCACGCTAAAAATGGTTTTTTCATATTCTAGAGGTCTCGAAACGTGTAGATCCGTCGAAAACTCGAGTTGCGATTTTCGGCATGATTCCAATACTTTCCCTATACTACAGTGTCTAGAAGAAAGGTTAGTTCTAGACACTGTACCTATACATTACCATGTATTGCAGGGAAAGTAAAACACATCTGCTAAAATAATATTTTTGAGATTCCCTACAATACATGGTAATGTATAGGGAAAGTACTGGAATCATACCGAAAATCGCAACTCGAGTTTTCGACGGATCTACACGGTTTGGGACATCTAGAATACGATAAAACCATTTTTATCGTGACGTCTGTGTATGTGTCTGTCTTTCTGTCTGTCTGTGCAGATTTTGTATCCACTCTAACTAAAAAACTAATGGACCGAATTTCATAAAATTTGGTAGGCAAGTAACTTGTGGACGAATCTGGTGCTGATTAGTTTTAGGTACGATTCGGGATAAAAGAAACCTCCTTTTTTTGTGAAATGGTCCGCAAAAATTGCCTTTATCCACTCTAGCTGAAAAACTAATGGATCAAATTTTACAAAATTCGGTAGATGAGTCACTTGTGAGTCACCCTGGTGCTGATTAGATTTTGGTACGATTCGAAAAAAAATAACCTGCCTTTTTTTGCGAAATTGCCCTAAAAATTGTCAAACTCTAAAATAAGAACTACGTATGCTTTAATATATCCATTAAATACTTGTTCTATGCGTAATTTTTAACGATGAAAAGAATAAGACCAACCCCATTACACTAGGACTAGCCGTTCTGGAGATATTTTAGTTTTTTTCTCTACGCTACCTTTGAAAATAAGTCCAGTTACCAAATGAGAACGAAAATTGAATTAAAAGTGAATTAAATTTAATTAAAATTAAGAGAACGTAAATATAAGTCTGCAGGGAAAGTCATGTGCTACCCACATCAGTTTTTTTATATTACTGCACAGAAAAAATTATTTTCCCGAAAATTTTCGATTATAAGATTTGGATAATGAAAATTTGATCAAGAAAACACTGAACAACATATTTGGAACACGTTTGGAAAAATGTCACTATTGTGTGTGTGTGTGTGTGTGTGTGTGTTGTGTGTGTGTGTGCGTATGTCTGTGTGTGCGTATGTGTATGTGTGCGTGTGAGTATGTGTGTGTGTGTGTGTGTGCGTATGTGTGTGTGTGTGTTTTTGTGGATGAATGCACGTATCGCTATACAATTTTAAGATACATTATGTAAATAACTGGGTTTATATACAGTATTTTAAATTCGAATATTAAGATACAAAATATTCAAGATTTTCATCAGAGTAACAGTAACAATGAGATTTCCTGGGCATTACATGATGCTGTAAAACATGTGGTTAATTGATCATTTTGGTGCACTAATCCACCTCATCAAATTGACCACTCTTTAAAACAAATCACTTGTTTCCGCAACTTATTTACGGTTAAGTTTCCCTTAAAGTGGCAACCAGTGTGCGTCTTACCTATACGCCTGTCAAAGTTCAGTAAAGTGACCAATTCCATATTTAAAGACCCATTTTCTTTTAATTTTGATAATGATGCAATTTTTAGCAATATCATTTTGTTTTAATTTTGATAATTATGTAACTTTTAACAATCCGATTGTGTATAATATTGGATATGTTATGAGGAAAAACAAGTTTTTTAAATGCGTTGCTCCGCAAAACAACGGCGCACGGAAAAGTAGAAAATAAATTCGCATACGAAATTGTGACAAATGGAGGGTGTAGGCAGATTCAATTCAAAGCAATACTATATAAATTGTATTATAAAATGTATTATCGTTAGTGATAAAACCACACATTGTGAGGTTTCATCACTAACGACGTTTTTCTTCCTTCATTTTAGAAAATGTTGCGAATGTGCTAAATATGAAATTGTATGCTTTTAAAAAGCTGTCCAGATATATTGAATTCATTAAAAAATATACAAGATGATTAAAAAAAAGATGAGCCATATTTTACGAGGTGGTAATACATAGCATGTCAAGCATTTTTCGTCATAGTTTACCGGGCCGGAAATGAAACGTAAAGGCGCCAGTGGGCGCTTAATGGTGAAATTAATGTGAAGCGAAAATACAAGAATGACTTAGAAGCTTTAAAATGGCATTTAATAAACAATAATTACAGTAATGGCTCAAAAGAGCGACCGCCAACCTGAATGCACGTCTCACAGCGGCGATGGAGGAAGGGGGCGAACTCTCTCGAACAAACATGGCATGTCGCGCACTTCGGAAGCAGTGGCCGAAATTCTGGCGACGAGTTCCTCTTCAGATTCAAGGGGAGTGTCATATACGAGATTCTTGAGATATCCTCACAAAAGGAAGTCAAGATACTACAGATCGGGCGATTGTGCGGCCAAGCTATGGGACCACCTCGCTCAATCCACCGCCCTGTAACACCTTTACGTTTCATTTCCGACCCGGTAAACTACGACGAAAAATGCTGTATAAAGTGTGAATCTGTACTCAAATTTCTCATATACCCTTATTTTATAATTCCACTTGCATCTCAATTTTTTCCAGGACAGGAAGAAATATGTTTCTTTTTCAAATTTGGTATCGAAGTTTAGTAGCGTCTCAAGGTTTTTTGAGGCCCCAAGTGAACTTTCATGAAAGGCCCCGTCTGAATATTAAAATCAGTAAAACGTCACAAATTTGAAAAAATGGTAATTCAAAAATCGATTATCCGACAATTTGTTTGTTGTTTCTACAAGTTCAAAAATAATGAAGGATCAATATTTTCATTTTAAGTTCTGACATGGAATTTTGGGCCCCCTGGATCAACAATAGTTTAGAGACCTTTGTTTATCACATACAAATATTCCTGATCCCGAAACTATTTTATCTTAATGGAGAAATAATTTGTCCCTAGTTATATAACCATAGTTTTTCTATCTAATACTTAAAGGGCCATAGTTATAGCTCAAACATTATGAAACAAGAAAGATCAACCATGCATAAAACATTGATTATGAAACACTTTCCAACTTAAATGCAATTTTATTTAAAAAATCTCTAAACTGCGATACATTCCTCGGTAATATTTTTAAAATTCTCATAATACTACATTAATTTATATTTGAAAACTTAAAATTTCATCGAAAAAAATAACTTCATTCAAATGACGGCATTGAAATATAAATTGCCTGGTTTAAATATCTCTAAAATGCGATACATTCCTCTGTAATATTTTTAAACTTATCATAATATTACAATAATTTACTATATTTGAAAAATTCATCAAAAACAAATGAAATTTATTCAAATGACGTCATCGAAATATAACACGCCTCGCTCTTTCTATAAAAGCAGCATTTCATTCATTTCATTCATCACAATACTATAAAAATTCATTTTATTTAAAAACTTAAGAAAATGGAGGTACGAGTAATTAAACTCTATGCTTAAAACTTCATCGAAAAAATTGTCGAGAAAATCAATGAATATTTCATTCATATCAGCTATGTTGCAGACGCCATGAGCTAAATAATTTTGCGTTAAAGAAATGCAGCAATTCTTATGCAACTCATTCTACATCTTTTGGTATTTACATTTTCAATAAGTGAAAATTAGGCTTCGTTGTAGAAATAATCAAAGCTGGATGATCATTTAAACTCAAATATATTGTAATTGCGTTGTTTCAGTATGTAGAAGCACATAATTTAATCAAAAATAAAGAGGTTTTAGGACGGATACAACACTAAATATGAATTAAAAAGAACTTTAAAAATCACGATTTGGCACAAGATGGATTCCATATTTTATTTAGTGGGTCACGTGAGTGGGTCACGTGATCGCTTCATATAATGGTTACGCGATTACTTTATATAAAACGTGTAATTATTATTTTAATTTTCATTTTAAAAACTACTATAATTAATTTAGATTTTAATTTTTATTTAAAAAACTACTACGATATTTTGCTGATCAACTATGGTGTAAAGTGTTAAAAACAATTGAACACTGATACACAAATGACTAAAGGGAAAATGTAGAACTATACCAAATACAATGAAATGTTGGATTGGCTATTATGCATTGATTCCTTTTAAAAATGATAGAGAAGCCCAGTTAAAATAACGTACAGCATTTTGAGATCCTTTGTAAACAAGTGGCCCTAAGTTATAGCTCGTCCAAGTTAGCTCTTAAAATATTTTATAAAAAGTCCCAAAAAGTTTCTTCTTACAAGCTGTCAACAGCTTAGTGATACAGATAAACTGGATGCATTTTGCATATATGTGTCAATTCATATTATTTTGATACTATTAACATCCATTGCGTAGTTAAAATTATCACGTCCACCATATACTATATAAAAAGTTGCAGCTTAATTTTTTAATACTTTACAACAAAGTTGAAAAGTGTTTATGACTTTGTTCATTCTGTCTGTCTGTCTGTTCGTTAGCACGATAACTGCCGCAAAAATGACTTAATCGAAATGAAATTTTAGTACGTTGTTCAGATGGTCTGTGGGACCTATGGGAATATAAATGAATTATATCACCAATTAGTTTTGGATTGAACCCGGGTTGAAAAAATGAAATACACTGAATCCTATGGGACCTAATTTTTCAAACATTTGTTAAGCGAATTTAAAATTCACAAATTGCTTCGAAAATTTTAGGTATCAAAAAATTTTAGGTATTCATATTATCCCATAAAATATATAAAAAAATTTTAGCAAACTATATTCAGCAGTTTTTTAAATAAAAATTAAAATAATAATTACACCTCTTATATGAAGCGATCACGTGACCATTATATGAAGAGATCACGTGATCCACTTCAAAATGAAATATGGCATCCATCTTGTCTCAAAATCGTGATTTTTAAAGTTCTTTTAAATTCATATTGAGTGCTGTATCCCTCCTAAAACCGCTTTATTTTTGCCTCAATTCTTTGCATCTACATACTGAAACAACGCAATTATAATATATTTGAGTTTAAATGATCATCCAAATTTGATTATTTCTACAACGAAGCCTATTTTTCACTTATGTAAAATGTAAACAGCAAAATATGTAGAATGAGTTGTATAAGAATTGCTGTATTTCTTTAACGCAAAATTATTTAGCTGATGGAGTCTGCATAGCTGATATGAATGAAATATTCATTGATTTTACAGCGAGAAGGACGATTTGTTTCGATGAAATTTTAAGCATAGAGTTTAATTACTTGTACCTCTATGGTCTTTTAAATAAAATAACGTTTTTAAATAAAATAAATTATTATAGTATTGTGATGAATGAAATGAATGGGAAAATGTTTATGAATGAAATGCTGCTTTTATAGAGAGAGATAGGCGTTTTATATTTCGATGGCCTCATTTGAATAAATTTCAGTTGTTTTTGATGAAGTTTTTAAATATAATAAATTACTGTAGTATTATGATAATATTAAAAACATTACCGAGGAGCCAGGCGATGTATATTTAATTGACGTCATTTGAACGAAGTTCATTTTTTTCGATGAACTTTTAAGTTTTCAAATATAATAAATTAATGTAGTATTATGATAATTTTTAAAATATTACCGAGGAATGTAGTTATACCGAGGAATGTAGTTATAATTTTTAAAATATTACCGAGGAATGAATTTTAGAGTTGTTTAAATGAAATTGCATTGAAGTTGGAAAGTGTTTCATAATCTATGGTTTTAGCATGATTGATCTTTCTTGTTTACTTTTATATGGCAATGTATGGGGAGAGTATTGGAATCGTGTCGAAAATCGTAACTCGAGTTTTCGACTGATCTACACATTTCGAGCACTCTTAAAACAGGAAAATATTAATTTTCGTACGATTCGGAAAAAAACCCTTTTTTTGCGAATTATTTAACCAAATTTTACAAAATTTGGTAAATAAGTTCCTTATCGGTTATTTTCATCTGGAGTTCATTAAATTTTGGAGTTCATTCATTTAAATTCCGACAAAAAGAACCTGTCTTTTTTTTATGCGAAAATCGTCAAAATCTAATATCATAGACTACATATGCTCAAATGTATCAATTAAATGCCTGTGTTCTACTTAAATTTTGTCGAAAAAGAAAGTTAAACTAACTCTATAACTCTAGGACTAACCGTTCTCGAGATATTTTACATTTTTTTTCGCATTTTTGCCATGTCGCTTATGAAAATATGCCCAGTCGCCCATTGAAAACGAAAATTGAATTCAAACTGAAAACTCAGTATAATTTCAAATAATTACACATGTTATTTTGTGCAATTAAATTCAATTTTATGGAATATGTCATGTGCTGCCCACATTCGATTTTCAAGATTATCAGTTTCCCTGCCTTTGGCAGGGTTTAAACAGAAGTTATATATAGTTTCGAATAAATATCCATTCTGGGTGGTGTTTTATGCGATAAAATAAATTAATGCATTGCGGAATACATGGAAAAAATCTGATGTGGGCAACACATGACTTTCCTTATATAATGCAATGATTTACTACTTTTACAGTTAAAAAAAAATGTTATTCTTATAGTAGATACTTATATTCTTTCCAAGATATTGAATTTTCTTCAATGAGTCGTCATTTTCATTGATTTAGCGTCATTTTTATCTATTTGGCGAGATTTTCGTTAATTTGGCAGCATTTAAAAAGTCGCCAAGTTGGCGACATTCCGCCAAATTTGTCGGCAAAATCTCGCCAAGAGTTATGAACGGAGAAATAAGATATTCTTATACCAGATATATGACTATTGGCTTTCAAATACAAAAGTATCACTCAAAGTATCTTTTCTCATGAATGGAACGAGCTAGATCCACGAGAATGATGTCACCCAATTTATCGCAGGATATCACATATGAAAAGTGAACATGTTTCTTAACAGTTAATATATTTTTTAAATTTAGGAGACTTTTTGATAAATTTATTTGAAAAATGTGCAATATCTCGAGAACGGATCATGCTAGCGTTTTAAAGTTTATGTCAATCGTTTTCTAAGTAGAAATTGCATACGAAATGTTTATTTGCGTAACGTAATTAAAGGTTTTGATTTTTTGATGATTTTTTGAAAATTTCACTCGAAAATTTTGGGGGGGGGGGGTGTTCTGAACATTCGTTTGCGTTTAAAAACAGTAGGCTTCCAGTATTCACAGATTGTGATTTTTGTACCAAATTTCATTCAAATTGCTCCATTCCTTCGTGAGATATCGTCTCCACACACACAAACACACACACACACACACAAACACACACACACACACACACATACATCACCTCAAAAATGTTTGATTCGTAATCAGGGATGCTTGAAACGTGCTCTCCCGTCGAAAACTCGAATTCGAATTTTCGACCCCGTCACAAAACTTTCCATTATGTATATAAGGAAAGTAATAAAGATATGGACAGCACCACTCAATTTACTGAAAATCGCTTGTTTTGAACTAAAATCAAATCAAACCAATTTGAACCAAATCCTTTAGTTTCAACGCATGCATAATCGCGAGCAACAATTTACAGACATGCGCACAAAACGTCCACTGTTACCAGAATCCATTTTCTCCAGACGAAAGTCTTCGGAAAGTATTCACTAGACCCTTCAGAAGTCTTCCGGTGACAGATAATTCTGAATCTTTGCATACTCATAGCGTGACAGAATCTAACGAAACCGGATATTAGATTTTTCCTCCAAGAGTAGGCAAAGAAAGTGGGATCGAAAAGTTTTTTCATACCCTCCGGATGCCTACAGGCGAATTTAAATGTTTAAACTTTGCAAGCTGATAACATTGACCGCGAGACAGTACCCGAGAATCAATAATTTATTAAACTAATTTCGACACCAAGGGCCATACATTATTAAATAAAACAAAATTTATTAAAAAAGTTGGTACTTAAGTACTATTACCTTATAAAAATATTAAAAACAGAATATAGATAAAATGTAATAACAGGGAGAATGAAATATTAATTAATGTAATAATAAACACAGAGTGTATTAAATAATTATAAAATATTAAAAATAAATTAAAATATGCAAGCGATAAAAATTGAAGATAAATATTTAATTTAATTACGTACAAATAAAAAAAAATAGGAAAAATTAAAATAGAATAAATACAATTAGTTTTTATTTAAAATAGTGGGAAAGAAATGAATTTCTGATGTAATTTTCGTACGGAAGAAATGATGAGAGAATTATCATTAAGAGAGCTATATAGAGAGGAATTAGCAAAGTCCAATCTTTATTATATAACTCAGCGAGGCTAACTGACAAAGTCATAAATTTAAAATCCAAACTGCTGAAGGTATAAACTTTGCATACACATTGGACTTGACCTACAAGTAATAAGAAAAGTCTGAAATCTGGAAATGTAATTCAAAAAATTTAAAAATCTCGAATTTTTCGGTCCAACATTTTTTTAGCTATTAAAAATTCTAAATTTTCTTACTGAACTTTATATAGGTGTACATACAATCAACCGTTCATGCAATATTTTAATTTATAGTTGCAGTAAATAATGTTTTCTATATTTTATCAATGAATTTATTTAATTTAAAAAAATATATATAATTGTGGTAAATTAGGCAACTGAGTTACGTTTCAAATACCAAAATCATCTGTTGGCCATTTTTTATATCAAAGAATTGAAAAATAATGTTATAATTAATTAATTTTGCTGAAATCGTTGAAAAAAATGGCAGCATACAGAGATCGGAGATAAAACAGTTTCCCATACCGCAATTTCCATGTTAGCAGAACTATAAAATGTGACCTATTTTTTTGCTTTAATTTGAAACGGTGTTTGACATTCAGAACTTTTATTACATGTGTAGGTGGCCAAACTCTATGTGAGAAATTATATCAAAATTGTGGTAAAATTGTAATTAAAAATATATTCTAAATTTTCTTAATAAACTTTATTGGTGTTCCTCGAACCGTTGAGTTATTTTGATTTATAATTATAGCAGACGATTTTTTACTGTATTTCATAATTAAATTTTTAAACCGTTTTTGATTCCATTTGTAGCCATATAGTAACAAAATTACGTTCCAAATACGGAAATCGTTTGCAGGCTATTCTTCTAATCAAATTATTGAAAAATAATGTTATAACTATATGACTTTTAGAATAAAATGTCTGAAAACGTTGAAAATAAATCAATATTTAGTGATCGGAGATGAAATATTACTTAAATTTCAGCCATTTCCATGTTAACAGAATTATAAAATGTGAGCAATTTTTATGATTAAAGTTGAATCGCTTTTTGCAATTCTGAGCTTTTATTAAGTGTGCTTTTAATTTTTATTTAAAAAACTAATATATTTTGCTGAAATTTTTTTTTATATATTTTATGGGATAATTTGAATATTTCCTAAAACTTTCGAAGCAATTTGTGAATTTTAAATTCGCTTAAAAATGTTTGAAAAAATTAAGAGCTTTTATGAATGATCACTAGTCACTATTAAATTATCACTATTTAATGACCGAAAAAGAACTAGTTATTTCAAAATTAGAACCAGGTTTAAATATGATCCTAGTATTAGAAAATTTAGAGAAATGATAAAAGTTTAAAAAATGTTCAGCGGTTAAAAGTTCGAGCAATTCTAGTTTTGAAGCATACCCATGGGACTCTTATTACAAAATTTAAGATATTTTTAAATTTTACCAAAAAGGGCAGTTACAGGAATGTGGCACACAATGAATATAATCTTTGAAACTGATGTAGATTAATTTGTTGTGAAATAAGTTTATATATCAAATTTATTTAATTATTACCTAGACGTCCAACTTATATAAACGGTATAGAGCAATTACAAGAGACAACCGAGCAAAAACATTAAACAACAAACACATACTAACTGCATAGACAATATACATTGACATGCAAAACGTTAATGAATAAAAAAATGGTACAAATAAATAAAATGTAATAGAAAAATAATTTTGAAAGGAAATTTGAAAATGTCGAAAGAAATAAAAAAAAAATTAAAAAAGAAAGATAAAAACAAAAATATACAAACAAGAAACTGAACAGTGCAAAAGTGTTATTTATATTCATTCTACTGATCAGAAGATGATTAAAAACATAGGCAACTCCTAAACCAGTAAGTTTTTTTTAGCAATAAGAATAAAGTTCTTAATTCCGTCAATAGATTTTTGTTACTTTTAGAAATACTTAAAAACCATAATGATTGATTAACAGGAGATGGCTTAAATAAAAGAAAAATTTTAGTATGGGGTAAAAGTAAATATATAATGGTTAATATAGCTCGTGAAGTTGATTTAATATTGAAGTGCTTAAATGCATTTTCTCTTTATTTCTTTAATAATTTATTAAATTAAGTTATACTGCACAAAATAACATGCATATTTACTTAAAACTATCCTAAATTCGCATTTTTAATTCAATTTTCCTTTTCATTTGGTAGCTGTGGGTATTTTTAAAGGCGATACAGCAAAAATGCGAAAAATCAAAAATATCTCGAGAACGGCTATTCCCAAAGTAATGGGGTTGATCGTATTTTTTTATCGTCGAAAATTATGTATGAAACAAGGATTTAATGGATACATTTGAGAATACGTAGTCTTTCATTTTAGGATTTAATGATTTTTGTGGGTCATTTTGCAAAATATAAAGCAGCTTTTGTTTTTTCAAATCGTACCAAAATCAAATCAGCATTAGGGTAACTTATAAATGACTTATCTACGGAATTTTGTGAAATTTGGTAAATAATATTATTAGCCAATTAATTTAGACCAAATTTTATGAAATTTGGTCGATTAGTTTTTCATTTATAGTGGATACATACATTTCCCAGACAGACAGACACATACACACAGAAACGTCACGCTAAAATAGTTTTTTTGTGTTCTAAAGGCCCTGAAACGTGTAAATTCGTCGAAAACTCGAGTAGCGATTTTCGACATGATTCTAGTATTTTCCCTATACATTGCAATGTATTGCTGGTATAGTAAAAAGGGTCTATGATCATTTAAAAATATATTAAGAATTTATTAAAAATCTGTAATTTAGGATCAACAATTACCAGGCAAGATATATTCATTTAGATAATTTTGAAGATTTTTTGATAATTTTGAAGAAACGAATTTTTACAAAACATTTTTAGACTTGAGTACGGGAAAGTATATATCAAATATGAAGTATATAACTATGAAATTGAGAAAGTTAAGAATTTTGAATTTGCAATGCCACTCCGTCTTTTATCCAGTAATTTTTAATCTCCGCTGCCCAAAACATCTAACATCCAGGTATTGTCATTTTTTCTGGGATTTCTTTCTTATTGCAGATATCACAATAACGTGTTATTTCTAAAAAAATGGCTTAGGTAACGAAAAGTTTAATTGTAAACAATCAAACATTTATTATATTTTTTTATTTTTTCATGCACAAACTGTCCTCCCAATATCTGTACTTTCTATTTAAGATAAACTGCATTTTTCTGCATCAAGAATTTGAGTATTAAATCCCTAAATAGTCAAAGGTTACGACAGCTATGGTTTTGGAGCAGCATTTTGCAAATAATTAAAAAAAATCTGATGTGGGCAGCACATGACTTTCCCCGCAGACTCAAATTTATTTTTTCTTTATTTCTTTAATAATTCATTAAATTGAGTTTAATTGCACAAAATAACACTAAATTTGCATTTTTAATTTAATTTCTGTTTTTATTTGGTAATTGGACATTTTTCCAAAAGTGGCATAACTAAATGCGAAAAATCTCAAATATCTCGAGAACGGTTAGTCCTAGAGTAATAGAGTTGTTCTTATACGTAATTTTTGATGAGAAAAATAAAAAAACAAGTATTTGATTGATATATTTGAACACACGTAGCTTTTTTTTAGATTTCGACGATTTTTCAGGGCCATTTCGTAAAAAAAGGCAGGCTTTTACGAATAATACCAAAATCTAATCAGCACCAGAGTATCCCACAAATAACTTATCTACCAAATTTTTTGAAATTTGGGTAATTAGTATTTTAGCAAGAGTGGATGCATGACATTTTTGCGGGTTAATTCGTAAAAAAGGCAGGTTGTTATTTTCTGATTAATACAAAAATCTAATCAGCACCAGAGTATCGTACAAGTAACTTATCTACCAAATTTTGTGAAATTTAGTCAATTAGTATTTTAGCTAGAGTGGATACATGAAATTTTTAAGGACCATTTCGCAAAAAAAGGCGGGTTCTGTTTTTATGAATAGTACCAAAAACTAATCAGCACCAGGGTCAAACCCAAGTGACTTGCCTACCAAATTTTATGAAATTCGGTCAATAAGTTTTTGAGTTAGAGTGGATACATACATTGCACAGACAGACAGACAGACACACACACACAGAGGTCACGCTAAAAATAGTTTTTTCGTATTCTAGAGGTCTCGAAACGTGTAAATCCGTCGAAAACTCTAAGACGTGATTTTCGGTATGATTCCAATACTTTCCCTATACATTACCATGTATTGCAGGGAAAGTAAAAAGAATATGTGAATTTTTTTAAATTATTACTTTTATAAATTTCATTTCAAGATTCGTAGCTGTCATTTATGACAAACGTCGATTTTCTCAACCCAGAATTCGTGTTTTGAACCCGTGGATTGCCACATAGGCAGTCATGTGCGCTTTAATAATGTAGATCAGAGATTCTCAACATTTTCATAAATGCATGCTACCGAAACCAAAATTTAAAAAATTCAACACCACCGATAAAAATATGTCGTGCATACAAACAGGAAGTGAGATTATTATATAATTAATTAAGTTAGTGTCACATACTTTTTATTTCGTTTCTAATAAAAAAAATTAAACAAAAATAATAAATATTAGAAAATGCTTTTGATAATATGATTATTTATTAACAAAATGATTTAATATGATACTTGTGTTTGCTTGACAGAAATTAATATTTTTATATCCGAAATATAATTATAATGAATATAATTATAATTATAATTATAATGAATATACAATTTCAGTAAAAAGTCTTTAATAATCCACTATTTAAGACGTACAAAAAGTTTCAAACATGTCTTAAATGGTGGATTATATATATATATATATATATATATATAAACTGTTTAGTTATTTTATTCTTGTAATGTTTTGCCATTAATTACTTGGTATTGGTTGTTAATCCATTTTTAACACTTTACAACAAAGTTGAAAAGTGTTTATGACTTTATTCATTCTGTCTGTCTGTCCGTTAGTACGATAACTGCCGTAAAAATGACTTAATCAAAAAAATTTTAGTATGTTGTTCAGACGGTCTGTAGGACCTATGGGAATATAAATGAATAATATCACCCAATTAGTTTTGGATTGAACCCGGGTTGAAAAAATGAAATACATTGAGCCCTATGGGACCTAATGTTTCAAACATTTTTTAAGCGGATTTAAAATTCACAAATTGCTTCGAAAATTTTAGGTAATATTCAAATTGTTCCATAAAATATATAAAAAAAAATTCAGCGAAATATATTCAGTAGTTTTTTAAATAAAAATTAAAATAATAATTACACCTCTTATATGAAACGATCACGTGACCATGATATGAAACGATCACATGACCCACTTCAAAATGATATATGGCATCCATCTTGTTTCAAAATCGTGATTTTTAAAGTTCTTTTTAATTCATATTGAGTGTTGTATCCGTCCTAAAACTACTTTATTTTTGCCTAAATTCTGTGCATCTACATACTGAAACAACGCAATGACAATATATTTGAGTTTAAATGCTCATCTAAATTTGATTATTTCTACAACTAAACCTATTTTTCCCCTATATAAAATGTAAACAGCAAAATATGTAGAATGAGTTGTATTAGAATTCCTGTATTTTTTTAACACAAAATAATTTAGTCCATGGAGTCTGCATGGCTGACATGAATGAAATATTAATTGATTTTAGAAAGAGAAGGACGATTTTTTTCAATGAAGTTTTAAGCATAGAGTTTAATTATTTGTAGCTCCATGTTCTTAAATAAAATGTTTAAATAAAATAAATTATTATAGTATTGTGATGAATGAAATGAATGGGAGAAAGTTATGAATGAAATCCTGTTTTTATAGAGAGATCCAGGCGTGTTATTTTTTCTATGACGTCATTTGAATTAATTTCAGTTGTTTTCGATGAAGTTTTCAAATATAATAAATTATCGTAGTATTATGATAATTCTAAAACTATTACCGAGGAATGTATAACATTTTAGAGATGTTTAAACCAGGCCATTTATATTTCAATGCCGTCATTTAAATGAAGTTTATTTTTTTCGATGAAGGTTTAAGTTTTCAAATATAATAAATTAATGCAGTATTTTGATAAGTTTCAAAATATTACCGAGGAATGTATTGCATTTTAGACTTGTTTAAATAAAATTGCATTGAAGTTGGAAAGTGTTTCATAATCAATGCTTTAAGCATGATTGATCTTTCTTGTTTCATGTATATCTCCTTATTAAGATGGGCTTATTAATTTCTGGTTAGAAGTACTTACAAAGCATTTACTTATCATATACATATAGCTGAATAAGACTGTACACCGAATATGTTGCGCAAATATTTTGAGACGTAATCTCAAATTTGTTGAACCTTTAAATAATAATTTCGATTGCCTGTAAAGGTCGTTTTCCCTCGGGGATTAACCCTATGCCGTAAAAACATTTTAGACATTCGTACGTATTGTAGGGAATGGAATTTTAAGGCTACAATAAACTTATATGAATTGAAATTATCCGTTTTCGTGTGTCTCAATGTAGGGGGTATAGCAATTGAAAGACGAAGTGTTTTAATCTTTATTTTTGAAATTTTGTCGTTTGGTAAAGGTGGTAGCCGAGATCAACGTCGCCTGTTTTCATATGGAGAAATATTTTGTAAAGATCCAAATTATATCTTATCTTTCCTTTTTACAACGAGTTTTTACAATCTTTCATTTAACTTTGTTTATCAGCGTGATTCACATATTTGAGGCTCTAAATCAGAGGTCTTCAAACTGCGGCCCCCCAACAAACTTCTAATTGTTTTTTCTTTTGTGTAAAAATACCTTTATTATATCATGACTATATTTTAAATTTTATAAAAAAAATATTTTTCTGCTTTCGCAAAAGCAGTTTTATTTACTACTAGAACGAATTACCTAGTCTTATCCGGGTCATTTAGTTATATAATACAGAGACAGACAGCACCACTCAATTTCCAATTCACCTGTTTTTCACTAAAAATGTTCCCAAGCTCTGCTTTATTTCCATATGTAACTATACCAATTTCACAACGCGATCGTATTACACCCTAAATAAATTTCCTGGATACGCCCTAAATAAGCTCCTTCGATACGCCTTGAGTAAGCGCTTGATCACCGATCGTTGACAGAACAACACAATGGAAATACTTGAAGTAAAAAAAAAGTTCTTTTACTCCCAAAGTAAAGTTAAAATTATTATTGCTGTCTCAGCGAATTTTCATTCAATTTAAATCAAATTTTAGCACAATATTCATAATGGTAATATTACCAAATCAAAAAAAAATAGCACGACAACTTTTAAATTCCGCAAAGTTAGAAAACCCATAAACTAAATGTGCTAAGTGTGCGACCAAAAACACCATCAATTGAAAACTGGCTACCATTTGATTTTAAATAATTATTTATTGCCGATCCCATTTAATTCAATAAAAATGCGTAAGAATAATAATTGGAATATTTCAGCGAATTTTCCATATAAATTCACTGGCTAAATTTATTTTGCCCTAATTAAGCACGACCAATATTTTACTGATTGACATGTTTTTGATTGGGAGCCACATTAAAATTGAATTTTGTATTTCTATGACATTTTCACTTTTGGGGAGTGCAACAGTCATAGGTAAATTCTTCTCTGTTTGCTGATTATGTTTCATA